>CP136869.1:23782185-24034685 GCA_033000465.1 Sciaenops ocellatus
TTCTCTGTTTTAGTGACCAGTGGTCTGCAGGAGGTTTTAGATTAACATAAGATCAGTCTGAAGACGAGATGTGAACGTGTGACTGAAGGAAGTGATGAAACAGGAAGTGGAACCCTCCTCAACAGGATCTACACTGAGCTCTACATCACAAAGGGACAGAGTGAAGAGGTTAATACCCAACATGAGGTGAGGCAGCTTGAGACAGCTTACCTGAGGGTAAGCAGAGGGCTCGGAGAACCAAGATGTCAGTCTAGTGGTTCTGCTCTCGTTCAGAGAGCTGAACTTGATCAAAGATGAGCGGTTCAGTCTTCTCACGCTGCTCCATGTTTTCCATCCAACATTACAGAAGGTCACAGCAGAGAAGCTCGCTGTCTGTAAACTTCTGTTCATCTTTGACGGCCTGGATGAAAGCAGACTTTCACTGGATTTCAACAACAAAGAGGTTGTGTCTGATGTCACACAGGAGTCATCAGTCAGCGTGCTGTTGACAAACCTCATCAAGGGGAATCTGCTTCCCTTGGCTCTCGTCTGGATAACTACCAGACCTGCAGCAGCCAATCAGATCCCTCCTTCATGTGTTGACAGGGTAACAGAAGTACGAGGCTTCACTGACGCTCAGAAGGAGGAGTACTTCAGGAGGAGAGTCAGTGATGAAGATCTGTCCAGCAGAATCATCTCACACATCAAGACCTCCAGGAGCCTCCACATCATGTGTCTGATCCCAGTCTTCTGCTGGATCACTGCTACAGTTCTGGACCACATGTTGACCACGGACCAGAGAGGAGAGCTGCCCAAGACCCTGACTGACATGTACTCACACTTCCTGCTGGTTCAGACAAAGAGGAAGAGAAATAAGTATGATGAAGGAGATGAGACGAGTCCACAGGAGCTGATGGAGGCTGACAGGGAAGTTCTTCTGAAGCTGGGGAGGCTGGCGTTTGAACAGCTGAAGAAAGGAAACATCATGTTCTACCAAGAAGACCTGGAGCAGTGTGGTCTGGATGTCACAGAGGCCTCGGTGTACTCAGGAGTTTGTACAGAGATCTTTAAAAGAGAGAGTGTGATCTTCCAGAAAACAGTCTACTGCTTTGTTCATCTGAGCGTTCAGGAGTTTCTGGCTGCAGTCTACCTGTTCCACTGTTACACCAACAAGAACACAAAGGTACTGAAGGGCTTCCTGTGGAAATACTACAGACACATATCCCTGGATGTGTTCCTGATTGAAGCCATGCAGAAATCCCTTCAAAGTGAAAATGGTCATCTGGACCTGTTTGTTCGCTTCCTTCATGGCCTCTCTCTGGAGACCAACCAGAGACTCTTAGGAGGCCTGCTGGGTCAGACAGACAACAGTCCAGAAATCATCCAGAGAGCCATCAACAACCTGAAGGAGATGAACAGTAATCGTATCTCTCCTGACAGAAGCATCAACATCTTCCACTGTCTGACAGAGATGAACGATGACTCAGTCCATCAGGAGATCCAAGAGTTCCTGAAGTTAGAGAACAGATCAGAGAAGAAACTCTCCGAGATCCACTGCTCAGCTCTGGCCTACATGCTGCAGATGTCAGAGGAGGTTCTGGATGAGTTGGACCTGAAGTACAACACATCAGACCAGGGACGACTGAGACTGATTCCAGCTGTGAGGAACTGCAGAAAGGCTGTGTAAGTCCAGATGTGATGAACATTATAAATCAGTGTAGATTAGTAGTTTAGTTCTTCATATGTGCAGTCTATAAAATTCTTCTTCCTAAAATAGTTTTCCACTTGAACAACTTGAATTTAAGTTTCTGTTTTACATTTTTTAAATGAGTCTTTTGACTCTGAGATTTGAGTAGTTTCTGGTGTTTTTGGCTGCTGTCACATTTTTACTCATTGTGGGCTCCTTTTCCACGCTGTATATAAGTACTGCACCTCTATGGAAACAGCACAATCGTGGAGAGTAGGAAGAACTCAAAGAGGTCTTTTGTGCAGTTAGAAAGTCATAAATCATAAAACATAAAAATAAGCTGAATGTCTTTGATAATTTATTTTACACATGCCCTCAAGTGTTCCTGATACTGTTTACATATTTTACCACTTGAAAAACTGTTGAGAGCTGAGTCTCTGTCATCGTCACTGCTGAATGTATCCTCAGCAAACATGGCTGTTATTATGCCCCTAGAAAATATGTTTATCATTCTGTTTCAGCAGCTTAGTGTGGTTTGTTTATTTTTGTAACCATAGCAACCTAGAACCAGTGCATGCTGGGAAACAAGAATAGAAATGCCAACCACCAACTGCCATGATCAGCCACGATCAATTGTGAGCTCTCTCAGCCGTCAGCTTCTTAGTTGCTTTTCTTTCCCCCTCTTTGCTAAGGCAACGTCTGTAAGTGTTTTTCATCTTGTAACATTAAGTCATCACTTATTTTTGAGTTTTTAAGAATATCGTGATGGTTAAGACGCTAATTAGTTTTATGCTAAGCTAAGTTAGCTTTATGTTTATTTACCTTGATACTGAATGTTTAGCTTCTTTAATGATATAAATATCTCATTGTACTGTGTTACAGTTTCATAAGATTCCCAGTAAACTTCATGGAAGTGAATCACCTGTGTGCTGGAGTTTTTTGGGAGTGTTTAAATTGATTGGAAACGTAGCCCAAGACAATGACTCAGACTTGTATATCCTTTTTGACCTGATGTAAGCATTCTGACTGAAGTGTGAAAATCCAACAATATTTTCTAATTTTACAGTTTGTCGTTATGATAAATGGAGTTTTGACACTTTAAAAAGCACAAACAAAACTACATGTCTTCGAAAGATCCCCGCCGGGTTCTGAGGCTCACTAGTTTTATTAATATTCTTCTTATTATTTTTAAATTGTTAACTATTTAAATGTTTTTCTGTGTTGTGCTGTATTTATTTCATTTTAAATCTGTGGTAAACGAGTCATCCCATAAAGACGACACAGAGATTTAGTGGGGGCAATAAGAACACAATACGTTGTCTCATGTTTTGTAGTTGACTCACAAACCTTTAAGAAGGTCTTGCAGTTTTAAAGATTCTCTGGTCCAATTCCTGAAGCAGCCATTGTGGCCACAAGTGACAATTATGAGTGACTTTTAAGCAGAGTTTCAGGAGCTGGACCACACCTCAACCGTGCTACTTCCAACTGTACTATGAATACCCTCCAAACCCTCTGGACCCCTTCACTTGTACTTCACACACCCCTCCCGCCCAGCCCCATTTCTTTCACATATTTCTCTCACATATTTCTCCTCTCCTTCCTACTCTGCTGTACCCAGGTGCTACAGTGGATTACCCACCTTGGCTTCCTCACACCGCAGCAACTGACAGAAGTAGTACAAGAGATCATGCTTCACTCACAATCCTCCATCATGTCAATAAATCATTTAAATGTATATTGTTGATGGTGTGGTCCTTGCTAGTGAAATACTGTTTAAAACTGTACTTTACAAAGTCTGTCAAACATTAAATAACACTAGTCACCATAAACTGACACTTTTTGTTGCTTCTAAACCTCTGAGTGTGTTGAACTGAGCTATGGTGCATTTTATTGCTCATGAATTCAAGTTGTGTTCAATCATCTTGTCTTGAAGTCATTTTGGAAGTCTCAATCTAAGTCCATTTTCTCTCCCTTCACCTGCAACATTCAAACAAAAAGATTAAAAGTCTGCAGGTATGAGAGAGAGTGATGAAAATGATTGTTTCATGTCAAACACAGGACTGAAGTCCCTGCTGGTCTTTATACTGGATGTGCTGCATCACTGACTGACAGCTGATGAAGGGAGTCTCTGTAAACACTGATTCATGACTTCTGTTGTCTGTCTTCTTCTCTCGTCAGATGGAAACCATCTCTGTCAGAGTGTGAGTGATGAGAAAGGTGTTTGTGTTGAGAGAGGATCAGCTGAGTCCTGATGATCCAAAGAGGTTGAAGCAGCAGCATCAGCTCTGACTGGGCCATGTTACTGGGAGGTGGAGTGGAGAGAAGAGCTTCATCCAGCAGAGACTGACAGAGGAATCACAACAAGTGGAGATGACTGTCAGCGCTGCAGTCTGAACTGCTCTGAGATCAGCTCCACTGTCAGACACAATGTCAAGTCCACCATCATCCCTGTGTGTTCCTCTGGATCATGTGACAGAGGATCATCAGTGGATCTGGACTGCTCTGCTGCTGCTGCTGACACACTGAGACTCCTCCACTCCTTATGCTCCATACACCTCCTCCACCTGGACCTGGACCAGGACGAGGACTAGGACTAGGACTAGGACTAGGACTAGGACTAGGACCAGGACCTTTTCTTTCTTTCTTTGATTCATTCAGTCTGTAGTTCTCTCTGTATTTCTTTAAAGCTCCACACTGTTGATGGAGAGCTGCCGTTCATTGTGACATTATACAGTATCATGGAGGTTGATGGAGGTGGAAGTCTGATCCTCATCAGTGCTGGATTACACTTCTGTATCCTGGTTCTTTTTTCTTCTGCAGGTTTATGTTCTTATTTCATATGAATCTAATAATAATGACATCATAAAAACACCAAAACAATTGAAACACACGAGCGACAACAAAGAAATAAAATATCATTACAATCAACAAACATCTGGGCAGGAAGAAGTTAAACAAACATTCTCATAGAATAAGTTGGAGTTAAAACAATTACAGTGAGTAAGATATTTTAAAAAGATGTTTTAAGAGCAGTTTGAAAATCTGCGATGAGTCCAGTAAACGGATGTGAGGGGGAAGAGAACTTCTACAGTTTGATTGCAACATGGGAGAAAGTCCTGGCACCCATTGTGCTGAGGTTGATGGCTGGTGTTGCCAGTGGACCTGCTGATGAGGACCATAGTGAAAGAGACGGAGTATAAGTGTGAAGGAGGTCTGTGAGATAAGCAGAGGAAAGGTTATGAAGCGCTCTGAAGGTTCATAGTCAGATCTTGAAATTGATCAGTTGTGATACAGGGAGCCGGTGTCATTGAATCAGCAGAGGAGTGACATGTTCAGTGTACGTGTAATAATGCGTGCTGCAGAGTTCTTGAGTTGGAGTTGGTGAATGAGTTTGTTGAGGATGCTAGCCAGGATTGTGATGTGATGTGACCAAGACATTAAGTAAAACTTCTGTGGAGTGCTGTGTTAAGGCAGGGCGTAGTCTGGCATGTAGAGTTGTGTATCATCTGCATAGCAGTGTAGATAAATACCAGACTCCTAGGCTGTGATGCCATAGATATGGTGGTTTGGTCAGTGGAAAGTGAGCAGATATTAGTCTGTGAGTGTGTGGTTAGTGTTAGAGTGTGTGTGTGTGTTAGTGCCAGTAAACCATAATGTAACATCATCACAGCCCCTTTTCATTCTTATACCTCAGAAAAATATTTTGTTTGTACATCTTATTGATCTGAATCATATTTGTGCTTTTGAGTTTCATGTCCAAATTATTCTACAGTTTCAGCCCACATATTGAAATACACAAACTCTTCAAGGTTGTATGAAGACAAAGTTTCTTTAAATTCAGCTTTCCCCTCAAATTGTAACCACACTCCCTTTCACAGAACAGATTCTATAGCTTATGTTTGTCTTTGTATAGAATATTTTTCTTTTTGCCGTCCCTTTGTAATCCATGGTCTCTCTGTATGTTTCTGTCTACTTGTATATTCTCTATTTGGCTATTTTTCATACAAGTCTGTGAATTTTTTTAATAATGTTTCATCTGCCTTGTTCTCCGTACATCACTCATTTCTATCTGAGTGTACTGATGTTCACCTTTTTCAGTCTTTATTCCTAACATATCTCTCAGCTTCAGGCCTGGGCCTGCATTTCTACACCTCCATCACTAAGTCCATCCTCACCTACTCCATCACCATCTGGTACGCTGCTGCCACCACCGAGGACAATTGCAGACTGCAGCGTATCATTAGGTCTGCTTCTCAGTAGATGATAGGTGATGGACTGTAATCTTCCATCTCTTCAGGACCTGAACTCCTCCAGGACCTGAACTTCTCCAGGACTCTGAGGTGCACAGGTAACACCATGGCTGACACCCCTCCCATCCTGGACACAAACCACAAGGCTGAGGCAGGGTGAGTGTTTTTATGATTTTTATTATTTTACTGTCAAAGTCTCTGAGTCAGTTTTCTCTCTGTGGACTGTCGAGGAAAGAAATGTTTGAATGAACTCAACAGTTTGATTCATCTGTGGACACAAAGTCTTGATTGGCTGAATAATTCACATTAAACCTGCTGAAACCAAGAAAACAAGAAAAGATTTAAAGAAAAGTGACCAGGTGGAGATCCAACTGGTTTTATACTGTATACTGTGTGTGTGTGTGTGTGTGTGTCACGACCCGGCTCTGAGGCCATGACAAAAACAATAGGGGGATGTGAGTTGAAGGCAAAGTAAAAATAATTTATTGTTTAATACATACATGAAACATATGTATGTATGTTGCATGAATTGAAAAGAATCAAAAACCATGACGCAGACACAGGAAGACGACGGAGCCTGTCAGAGAGAGAGAGAGTTTTATCATCTCAATCACCGGGCCCAGGTGGTTCCAACTATAATCATCATTATAGTTTCATCTGCAATGAAAGAAGACATGTATGTATGTATGTATGTATGTATGTATGTATGTATGTATGTATAGTATGTAGGTGTGTGTGTATATGTGTAATATTCTGCAACGACCAATCAGTCACCTGATCTCAACCCAGTCGAACATGCTTTTCAATTGCTGAAGACAAAACTTAAGGTAGAATGACCCACGAACACACAACAACTGAAGACAGCTGCAATAAAGACCTGGCAAAGCATCACAAAGGAGGAAAGCCAGCATTTGGTGATGTCCATGGGCTCTAGACTTCACACAATCATTGTCTACAAAGGATTCTGGACAAAGTATTAAAAATAAACATTTTATTTATGAATATGTTCATTTGTCCAAATACTTCTGAGCCCCTGAAATAAGGGAACCGTGTATAAAAATGGTTGCAGTTCCTAAATGTTTCATTCATTTTTTTCTATTTAACCCATTAAATTAAAGCTGAAATTCTACACTTCAATTATATCTCGGTTATTTAATTTCAAAACCATTGTGGAGGCATACAGAGTACAGAGTGTTTGTGTGTGTGTGTGTGTGTGTGTGTGTGTGTGTGTGTGTGTGTGTGTGTGTGTGTGTGTGCGCGTGCGTGTGTGTGTTTTCTCCCTATAACATTTTCCATATTAGCACTACTGCTGATTCTCATGCAATCTCTGTGCCAAATAACAAGTGGCTGCAGCAGAGCACCACAGCCTCTAATCAGCCCTCTCTTTTCTTTTTTCTCATGATGCCTCACAGCGGTACAAGCAAACATGTTATCTAAATTAAAATGGCACGAAGAAATGAAGTGAAAATACTGTACACATGTTAATATGTACTGATTATGATCAGTTCGTGTCAGGGATGATGAGCTCAGGCCATGTATCTGCCTCCAGGCTGTGACTGGACGGTTGATTATTTTTCATTTTGGCTAACACGATCTCTCTGCATCTCTCATACTAATGACAGGGCTTTGTGTGTAGTGTTGGCAGGTTGCTGCTCTCTGCTGGTAAACAAGTAGACACAGTACACGTCCTCACTTTTCTGATTTTAATGTTGCATGAAAAAATTCACGTCATCGTGGATGAATATGTCTTAAACAAATATGGCCTCTGATGTCTATTTATTTAATCATTTTATGTCTGTGAAGTGATGTAAATGCCAAGAGGCTGTTTTTCACCTGTAGTGCTGTAGACAGATGTTATGCACATACAAAACTATAAAATGTGGGATATATTATAATATTTACAGAAATATGGACAAAAAACATCACGTTGTCTGATGGTTTTCATGAAAAGGTCCTATTACCGTATTCAAAAATACAATACAAATAATGCAAGGCCGTAGGTTTGGTCTCAGCACTGGTAGGAGCACAACAACCCTCCCCCTCCCCTCTATTGGCACCGTCCATTGTTCTGAAACAGGAAGCAGAGGTCGATGTACTTCTCACAATAATTTTCTTGTCTTTACTATTTTTTTAAAACATACAACACAATATCTGAGCAGATTATTTTGGGTTTTACAGATATTATTAAGAACTTTTTATGTAATTCTCTGTCTGTATTATGTATTTTTTTATCACACATACTTAACAGGCTTTGACAGATTCAGTGTTTTTCTTCTCCTTGACTCTCATTGTTTTATTATCTTTGGTTGTTTTAACTTTTATAATGCAGGATGAGGCTGTTTAGCAGAGTGAAGGCTATGAGTATTCATCATCATGCACTTATCCTGTGAGATTTCATTGTTTTTATCTTACATAATAGTAATAATAATAATAATAATAATAATAATAATAATAATAATAATAATATAATAAACTTTAAATTTGACAGAAATGAAAGAAATCTTGAGATGTGGGCTGACTGTATATTTTTCTAAAAAGCTTAAGGTCTAGTGACCTTATGGTTCTGTGAAGCTCTGGTGAAGCATACTGTGGGTCGAGTAGACTAAGAACTGTACCAACTGCTTGTTTGCACACTGTCCACCTAGTCAGAGACAGACGTTTCCCTGTTTTATTAGGTCCTCTGACACTGCCTTGAAAATTCCAGACATGAATTTTGGTGATTGGTTGCTTAGAATTTTAAGTTCATGCACTCACTGCAATGCATCACGTACTAAGGCAGCAGCACTGCAAGCACACTGTGTTAGGATTTGCACAGCGTACACCACAATGCACATACAGAGCTGTTCTCTGCCCCTGAGCACTTCACATGTCTGACTCGGCAAGCCTGACATTGAAATATTCAGTCTCAAGAGCAGCACACAGCAGCTAGTTTGGCTCACAAGTTGTCCCTGGCACATCATACTGTAGCGAGAGCAGATGTGTACCTGTTGAGTAGAGAACATATAAGGGGACGGACTTACAAGAAATATAGGTGTGTATGTGATGCAGAGTTGTAAATAAAGTGAACTGCAGACCGACAGATGTCTCCCGTCTGGAACTATATACAGACTGCCTGAACACGGCATGTTACATGGTGTCAGAAGAGTGCTGAATCCCGTCTCAGAAGGTCACTCGGAAGAAATTGTCCGGCGAGTTGCGGTAAATAAATAAATAAACACGACCTGCGAGGCGCGGTCAGTACTAAGCTACGCTAACGCTAGCCTGCAGTTAGAAACTGAGTGCAGTGAATAGCTAGATAGACAGACAGCGAGGGAGCGTGTTGGAACAGAACGTTAAGAGACAACGCATTGGAGCCTGCTCAACAATAAAGAGACAGAACAATGGATTCCCTTTTCTCCATAAGCCCGCCAGAAAACTTTGCTAACTGGCCCAACTGGATTCGGCGGTTTGAAAGGTTCCGGGTGGCAGCCGGACTGGACAGTAAGAATGAAGAATATCAAGTGAATTCATTAGTTTATGCTATGGGCGATAAAGCCGATGATATTTTGGGCACACTAGGCTTAAGTGCTGCAAATTTAAAGAAGTACAAGCCAGTAAAGGAGGCCTTTGATAAATACTTCATATGCAAATATAATGTAATTTATGAAAGGGCTCGTTTCAATAAGAGAAGCCAAGAGCCAGGTGAATCGGCTGAAGCTTTCATTTCTGCAGTTTATAAACTAGTGGAACACTGTCAATATGGCCCTCTGCAGGAGGAAATAATCAGAGACAGGTTAATGGTAGGGATACGGCATCACGGCCTGTCTGAAAAACTGCAAATGGACAGTGAATTAACACTTGAAAAAGCAGTTACCACAATAAGACAACATGAAGAAATAAAAAAACAACAAACTATAGTGAGAGAAACAAAAACTACAGAACAAAGAGAGGCGAACGTGGACTTACTGAAATTCAAGAAAAAGTCACACAGAGAGTACCAGACAGGGAAGACAACCTACGGACGGGAACATAAGGATTTCCAGAAAGGACAGAAAAACTGTGGACAATGTGGAAAAGGACCAGCACACTCCCTGAACAACTGTGCTGCACGGGACACAGAATGCAGAAAATGTCGGAAGAGAGGACATTTTGCAGCTGTTTGTAAATCAGGTAGAGTAGGTGCAGTTCTCGAGGCAGAAGAAGAGGACACTCTTTTCCTTGGAGCATTGTCCACAGGAAAAAAACCTGAAACATTGAAAGTGAATGGCCAAGACATTACCTTCAAGTTGGATACAGGGGCGGATGCGACAGTCATCCCGGGTACCGCCTACTCAAAAGAATGTCACGGCCCACTCACCAAAGCAACGATACCGTTGTGTGGGCCCAGCAATGAACCTCTAAAGGTGAGAGGTCAGTTCAACGGGGTCATGGAATATAAAGACAGAACAACAACACAACCAGTGTATGTGGTACAAAAACTTGCTACTCCTCTGCTGGGTTTGCCAGCAATCTTAGACCTGAAGCTACTGCATCTAGTCGATAGTGTAAGAGAGCTGGAGGCAGACATGAAAAAACAATACTCCAAGGTCTTCACAGGACTGGCCTGCCTAAAAGGGGAGTACAGAATTAAGTTGAAGGAAGACGCCAAGCCCTACGCATTGTCACTTCCACGACGTGTACCCCTACCATTAAGCGACAAGGTCAAAGAGGAGCTCCAGAGAATGGAGAAAATGGGGGTGATCATGCCCATCGAAGAGGCTACAGATTGGTGTGCAGGTATGGTTGTGGCACCAAAGCCCAAAGGAAAGATCAGGATCTGCTCTGATATGACCCATCTGAACGAGTATATCTGCAGAGAGAGACATATATTACCGGCCGTCGATGAAACCCTGGCCAAGCTTGCAGGGGCAACCGTCTTTACAAAGCTGGATGCCACGGCCGGATTCTGGCAGATACTCCTACATCCAAAATCAGTCCCGCTGACCACATTTATTACCCCTTTTGGGCGATACTGTTACAAGAGACTGCCATTCGGGATATCATCAGCACCCGAACACTTTCAAAAGCGGCTAACACAGATGCTGACAGGGTTAGAAGGGACTGTATGTCATGCTGACGATATTCTTGTTTTTGGATCAACGCGTGAACAGCATGACCACAGACTGCACAGAGTGTTGGGGCGGCTCCAGGAAGAGGGCCTGACGCTCAATAACGACAAGTGTCAGTTTGCAGTCGACAAGGTCATGTTCCTGGGCCACATTGTCAGTGCAAGGGGCATTGAGGCAGACCTGGGCAAAATGAAGGCAATCACGGAGATGCCCACACTCAAGGATGCTGCGGATGTGAAAAGGTTTGTAGGCATGGTCAACTATGTGGGAAAGTTCTCTCCACGCATAGCAGAGCTCACACAACTGCTACGAGACCTGCTCAAGACAGAAACTGACTGGGTGTGGGGGAGTGCGCAACAGAGAGTGTTCGACGAGCTGCGTAAAGAACTGGGCTCACCAACAGTGCTGGCACAGTACTGCCTGCACAGAGAGACGACAGTTGCAGCAGATGTTTCCTCCTTTGGGCTGGGAGGAGTTTTGTCTCAGAAGCAGCTGTCTGGAGGATGGAGGCCAGTCGCCTTTATATCATGCAGCATGACGGACACTGAGCGCAGGTACGCCCAGATAGAAAAGTAAGCGCTCGCGCTTACTTGGGCGTGTGAGCGTTTTCAGTCTTACCTGATAGGGATGGATTTTTTAATACAGACTGACCACAAGCCTCTCATCTCCCTGCTAGGTAGCAGAGCACTAGATGACTTGCCACCTCGCATTCTGAGATTCAGGCTACGACTGCTTCGCTTCATGTACAAGATTAAACACGTGCCTGGAAAGAAATTGATCACAGCGGATGCACTGTCCAGGGCACCGATTCAAGCCCCACCTACACCAGAGGACAAGCAGCTGGAACAGGATGTGTGTATGTCCCTCAACTTAATAATGGAGCACTTGCCAGCGTCAGAGCAGAGGCTGGTGCAGATCAGGACAGCACAGGACACAGATGATGTCTGCAAGAGACTGAAAAACATGGTGCAAACAGGTTGGCCACTGAGCAGAAAAGCTCTTCCTCCTCAACTGCAGCTGTACTGGCAGTATCACCAGGACCTGCTGGTTGTAGATGGACTACTGATGAAAGGCGAAAGACTCGTCATCCCTGTCACAATGCAAGAGGAAATGCTCAACAAAATACATGAAGGTCACCAAGGTATAACAAAGTGTGTTGCTAGAGCGCAGCAGTCCGTGTGGTGGCTAGGTCTGACCAAACAGATCAAACAGAGAGTGGAAAACTGTGCGACCTGTGCACGTGAGACTCACAGTGCACCAGAGCCGCTGCTGATGACTCCGTTGCCTGAAAGGCCATGGCAGCGTGTGGCAGCAGATCTTTTCCAGTGGGACAATGCCATGTACCTTGTGGTTGTTGACTATTGTTCACGCTATATTGAAGTGGCTAACCTTACCTCCACCACCACAGTTCACGTGACAGGAAAGATGAAATCTATTTTTGCCCGTCATGGGGTCCCAGAGACCGTTATCACGGACAATGGCCCCCAGTTCTCTGCGGCGGAGTTTGCAGCCTTCGCCAGAGACTATGACTTCACGCACGTGACCAGCAGCCCCCGCTACCCTCAAAGTAACAGAGAGGCTGAAAGGGCCGTGAGGACGGTGAAATCTCTCCTGAAAAAGGGGGAGGATCCACACAAGGCTCTCATGGCTTACAGAGCCACTCCCTTGTCACATGGCTCATCCCCTGCACAGCTGCTGATGGCCGCAACATCAGGACGCCTCTGCCTGTCAGCCGAGAGAAGCTACAGCCAGGATGGCCTGACCTCCAGGCTTTCAGACAGAAAGATCAGGACTTGAAAGAAAAACAGTCCTCGTGGTTCAACAAACGACACAGCACAAAAACAAGACGAGATCTCAGACCAGGACAAAGGGTCTGGGTGAAGGACACAAAGGAAACAGGGACTGTCAGTGGTCCAGCTCAGACACCCAGGTCTTACAACATAGACCTGCCTTCAGGAAGTCTCAGGAGAAACCGATCTCACATCAGGGTTATTCCAGAGACTGACAGAGAGACTAGATTGGGCCGGACCATAAGACCACCAAACAGAATGGATTTGTAGACTAGGTAGAAAGCTGTGGTTTGTTCACAGGGCAGAATAAACCCTGCACAGCTTGGGGACCTGGGTAGTCGACCCCGACCCCTAGAGAAGAAAGATATATATGTTTGATATTTGTTCAGTGAAAAAAAACACAAAAAAAAAACAAGAGAATGTCATATTGGAAAAAGAAAACAAAAAACGGTTATTTGTTGTTATACCAGATGTTAACAAGGATATGTTTACAGGTGATGTTATGCACTACTGAAAAAAAAAAAAACAGGGAGGAAAGGAAAAGTAATGCTGGTTACTTGAATATTTGGTGCTCAGGTGTACTGTTCAAGTTTATTAACAAATACGGTAAAACAAAAGAAGTTCTTTTGAGAGTCTGACAGTTAACTAAAGGGGGGAGATGTAGCGAGAGCAGATGTGTACCTGTTGAGTAGGGAACATATAAGGGGACGGACTTACAAGAAATGTAGGTGTGTGTGTGATGCAGAGTTGTAAATAAAGTGAACTGCAGACCGACAGATGTCTCCCGTCTGGAACTATATACAGACTGCCTGAACATGGCATGTTACACATACAATCCCACTTCTCTTCCGGTGGCACCAGGTCACGGTCCACACCCCTAAAACGTATAGAAACGTGCTCTCCTCACAGTAAATCCTGAGTGCCATCCATTATAACTGAACCACTGGCAAGGGCCTGAACGCTGCTGCAGTTCTCTGACATCTGTGTTACCGAGCAAGGTTAGGGATTCATTTTGCCACGGTGGACTGTCATAAAAGACCAGGGTCATCATCCGGAAAAGACTTCACAAGGTGACACAAATTCCCTTCATTTGCCTCACGTCCTTGAAATGCTGCTCCCGGCCTAACAAGATATCTTACAGCACCAATTATTTTCTCCAGAGTGCCTCGCCTCTTCCTGTGTTTTAGCCCACACACTTGATATGTGTGTGTGAACTGTTTGCTCCTGTGCATTCATTGTAACTGTATGACCGTGTGTTCTGCTGACTGGGTGGCGACTAAAACTACCAGTAGCATTAGGAAGAATAGATGATTGGTTGTTCTGCATCATAAATGTGTCAGGTGCTCTTGACACTAATCTACATTAGCAAATTATACGTTTGCATCACATGTTATGATAACTGGTGATGGCATTCAAACGATCAACTGGCCAGCCACTGCAGTTTAGCCTGAGCAGATACAATGTAGGTCCGGACCAGTAGCTGCTCTGCTCAGGTGAAGGTAAGATTTAAAGGCAGCTTAAAGATATGTTAGGTCAGGGTTAGAGAGTGATGTCACCTGCCAGAGGACTCTAGATTTATGATGGCAAAGCCTGAAATGCCCCTGATGATAAATCAATCCTGAATCTTATAGGGGTGTTCACACAATGTTGGACACATTAACTGTCTATTGATCATATTTAACTGGTATAGATCGAAGTCAACTAGTCTGTGAATCTAACCAATGACCAACCCGATATAATGCAGAGGTTCTATGGTCTGGAACAGGGTTCAGTGTGGCTGCTCTCATCAGAATGAATGACGTCCACAGGGCAGACAGCATCTAAGCCTCACACCGCTCTCTGTTGACAACTACAGGAAAAGGAGGATTCTGATAAATAGTGACATAAAAAATAAACGTGATCATACCAAAATGATCCAGCACAGGAGGTTCATAACTATAGTTTAGTCAGGTTGTAGCTACGCTAAGTAGCACACACTTCCTGTCAATGACTTCATGAAACCAGTAAGCACTGGTGAACACATGTTAGAGGGAAAAAATAAGGGCGGTATGAGGTAAGTGGACTGAGTTGGAGTTTAACACAATGTTATTGGTGGAGGTTAGTGGGCTTACAAGTAAATATCAGAAACTGGACTCAACAGAGACACAAGATATCTGTGTTGACAGATCTCACAAGAGTGTGTTGCTGCTAAGACAGACACGGGTCAACATGCAGCATGTGGTCCAACATTTAGTCATTCACCCACAATCTGTGCTCATGTTCACTCCTCTGCTGAATAGACTGGCCAGTGATAAAAACCACGTGACACAAATAAATGGAAATGACTCACACTGCACCATTTCCTTTCTGAACCATGTCATAATAGAAAGCTCCTGGAAAAGTAAGTGAGTCCAGAATATTTTATCACAGAGCTTCCGCTAGCTGGACAGAGCCAGGCTAGCTGTTTCCCCTGGCTTTCAGTCTTTATGCTAAGCTAAGCTATGTACATCCTGAGTCAAGATGTGCACTAAACACACAGACATGAGATTGATGCAAATGAACAAGTTTAGATTTTGTCATGTTCTGGTGTGCAGCACACAGCACGGCTAACATCTCAGTGTGCATCATCAAAAGCTATGGGAGATTTATGATCATAAAAAGTTACTGTGAGCTAAATAAAACATCAGCTGTCTCGGGTTTTCTTGCTCATTCAAGATACATTGAACCTGCTCTCATGATCATCACACTCCTTCATTCGCTCACTCCATCATGTTCGCATACAGACACCATAGTGTCTCCCCCAGGGGGGCTACAAAACACAGCTGCCCATGGACACAGCGTGCTGTTCATTTCTTCTCCCTGACAGTAACATCCAGCTTTATGTTCTACCACACACACGCACACACACACACACACAGCTAAGGGTCAGTGTGTGTTTGTCCTCCACAGAATGGAACAAAGGAAAAGTAGAAAGGCTCATCTCCCACATAATGGGATGTTAATTGTAGGCATCTGGTGCCAGTAGACTGAAATCCACAGTGAGTACACACACACACACACACACACACACACACACACACACACACACACACATATAATAGGAGACACTCTCACACAGGTGGCACTACAGCTCATACTGATGCAACAGCAGGTGTTTGGACAGTTGATGGTCCAGAGGAAGGCGTTCAGCAGCAGTTTGTTGCACTGTGTGATTTATTATAGTAACGTTTGACTTTGTATAAAAATGTTCTGAGGGCCACCAGCTTCACGTTGATACACAACCCACCCATCTGATTTAAAATGCCTGAAAACATCCAACATCAGCTTGGGCTTTTTTATTTAAACCAGCTCCCGACAAGCAGATTTATTACATCACCATGGTGTTGTTTAAAGGTCCAGTCTGTCAGACTTAAGGGGCTTTATTCACAGAATATGGCAGAAATGGAATATATTATTCATAACTATGTTTTCACAATTGTATAGTCACCTAAAAATAAGAATCTTTATGTTTTTGTCACCTTAGAATGAGACTTTTATGGCTTTTACGGTTCCTCTTCCACTAATACAGGAGCGTTCCCTGTTTTTTTGTGTGTGTTTTGGAGTCAGGAGTCACTGCATTTCTTTGTAAACCACATCCCTTGCATTGTTGCTGACTCTAAACTGAAGACAGATTGGGACAGATTGTGTGTTGTTTGGTAACCTTGACTCCCAACTGTGGCCCCAAGGCTAAAGTCACGCCGGCAGTGTTCCTAAAACATTAAGACAGCATGTTTCCTGCTCTGTTTGACCAACCGATCAGAAATCCAGTGCTGCAGATTCTACTGTGTGCTGTGTCAGCACCTGTCCAGCTGGGTCAGCTCATGGTCTGAATCTGAAACAAACCACTGTGCCACACCTAACACTAACACGCCCTTCAGAAATACACACCCTAGTTGCATAGGTACAATGCGGGATGAACAAATAAATTGAGCATAAATACTAGGAAATACTAAAAGCAGGAGAACAGATCCAGGACCAGGGGAAAATACAGGACTAGAGAACAGAAAGCAGTACCAAGAAACACAGGGACTAAATACACAAGAGGGGACAACTAAGGAGGGACAGGTGAAACCAATCAGGGTGGAACACAATAAACACTGGCAGGAAGTAAAGATAGAAGACACAGAGAGAGGAGAATTACAAAATAAAACAGGAAACACTAAACCATGACAAAACATGGTGGTTCAACACTGCTGAAGAGGACGCAGCATTAGCCTGAACCTGAAGTAGCTAAATGGAATTCAGCCCTCATTCAATGATTACTTACATCTGTGCTTTATCTGCTGTGACATAAAAAAGTCAGTCTTTTTCACATTTAAAGTTTATACGTAAATTATTAATATGTTGGTGAAAATGTGGTTTTATTTTTGAATGTAGCAGACAACAGTAGAATGATGATTTGAAAATGTGTCTCTTGACAAACATCACATTCACAGTGCTACATTTATTCAGCTTTCCATCCAGGGTTTAAAGGACGGCCGTGAGGGACTCAGTGACATCTAGTGGTGAAGTTACTGACTGCAACTCCATCACCTCATCCCATGCTTCTGAGCATGAAGAACACCCTATGAGGCCGGTGTTTGGATGTAGAAGAGGACCTGCAGCATCTGGCGATCTAAAAGTCTCATTCAAAGGTAGCCAAAACATAATGATTCTTATTTTCAGCTGATTATATACTAATGAAAACAGAGTTATGAAAATGATTTTATTATTTCATTTCTGCCATATTCTGTAAACACAGCCACAAACTGGACCTTTAAATATATAAAAACATCTTTCACATACTAACTCTTTAAATCTAAAGGCAGTAACTGTACAATGAATGCATAAAAGAGCAGTTCCTCTTACAGTATGATAGAAATAATAAACTGTGTGTGTGTGTGTGTGTGTGTGTGTGTGCAGGGAGGGGCTGGTGGGGGTGGAGGGGTGGTGGTGGTGGTGGTGGCTGGGAAAGGGGCGTGGAATAGGCACCAACATCACAGGCTAATGCAGCCTCCCACCATGCCATTAATTTCCGCCTGTGGACCGTCTGACCGTCACCCAGGTTGCCTTCATCCGTTCTGTCACCACGAAGGACTCCGCGCGGCACCGGCTGGATCTGATCTGATCTCTGGGTGTCTCCGGTAGCGGGATGAAACCGACATAGTGATAAAGGAGCATCCCTCCTCCTCCTCCTCCTCGTCTTTTCTCTCCTCCACAAGCGGAGCTCGGCTTTCACGCTCCTACCGGCGGAGATATGAGGAATCCACTGGCCGATGCAGCGCTGACATTCTGGCTGTTTCTAGAGGTGAGCGATATGTCTGCCGTTATTCTGCTGAGCGTCGACACACACACACACACACACACACACGCAGACAGACAGACAGGATGCTGTCCTGTCAGGCTTTTCATTATGTGCACACACACGCACACACACACACTGTGTGTTTGTGTCGCTGATGTACCTCCGGTAGGCAGACTATTGTTTGCAGAGCGCTGTTCGCCAAATTCAATTCACGACTGACACAATTCAAACTGTATCCGCTTAACGGCAGAATGACACACACCGTGCAGGAGAAACACACGTTCTCATGAGGTTTGTGACAGCTGCTGCTAACTTCGGCATGCAGGTGACCCGCCAAGAGGCATGCAGTATCAATAAAAGCTGAACTTTTAGGCTCCATGCCACCATCTCGAGCAGAGAGATGTTAGAGGAGGTGATGCACAGTGTGTGTGTGTGTGTGTGCGTGTGCGTGTGTGTGCTGAACACAGTCACACTACAAGAGTCATTTATAAAGATAGAACTACAATAAATGGTCTGCTGGGATAAGTAGGCTACAAAGCTACCCGTGTCTACCATCCTTTGTCCTTGTTCACAGACCCCCATACCTGCTCACTGGGTTACTGGGCCTGTAGGACACACACACACACACACACACACACACACACACACACACACACACACACACACACACACACACACACACACACACACACACACACACACACACACACACACACACACACAGAGTGTATATGGTAGGCAGGATCCAGATTTTTCACATCTTGATATATTGATATTTTGTGAATGGAGTCTGGTGCTGCATGTCTCTGGAGGTTTCAGGATCACTGGTGGAGAATGAGGGGGGGGGGTTAGAATGAGCTCTGAAGGTAGCACAGCATGGTCTTGATCTCCCCTCTTCCTGCAGGTCCAGTACCTCTGACACTCCATTGTCTATTCATGTATTATTAACTCTCATCATTATTTTATTTCATTCAGCTGACTTAGTGAGCACATCCATTTTGAATGTGAGCGGGCAGCCTGGAGGGAATCAAGCCCTCAGTCCGTGTACTGTAGTAGTACTGCTGTGTTCACTTTGATAAGTGCTTCTGACAACCTGTGCTCTTTGGTGTGTCTCCTCATGCCTGATGTGGTGGACTCTTAGACAGGGGGACATGTCTCTGAAATGAAAACAGGATAAATGTCTCAGTAACAGTTCAGGTTGGTAAGATGTCCTCAGTCTTTTAGCCACTTTGGGCCACTGAAAACACTGAAGTTGATGGTGTTGATTTAGGGAAAACAGATTTGAAGACATCCTTCATGTCATATTTTATGTCTGTTGTGCACGTGGCAGGATTAGATTCATTAGCCTCTGAGCTGCTGTAATTATTTCTCATTTTCAGGGTAGTCAGAGTTGTCTGTGATTCTTTTTCATTGTGAATGACAGAGAGTTCCACTGGATCCATATCCCAGAACACTTGTCAGGTTAAAGACTCAGAAGGGTTTTTCTCTTGCACAGATTTTGCCTGAACTGTTAACAGTGTCATGAGGGTCAATGGTTCCAGGCATGCAGGAGTATTCCTAGTTAAAGTCCTCATGAAGATCATCAAATTTGATGTTTGAGTGTTTTTCTCACATCTGTCCTCTGTCCTCCAGTATCTGGACCAACACTGACACAAAGTCATGTTTTCAGTATTTTCAGGTATTCTTCATGGTATTTCAAAGTTAGTCATTTCCTGATAATGATAAAGACTCATTCTGCATCCTGACATGTACTAATTTTACATCCAGTGACGCCACTGAGTGGAGTGCTTCCTGTTTGATCCAGTCTATGAGTGATTGTGAGGGCTGCTACAGTCATCTATGGCCAGGCCTCACTGATTACTGTACGAAAGCACAACTTTAGAACTTTATTTTGGTGAAAATGAATCAGATTTTATACACAATATATTTGCTGTTTTCCTTCTGATATGCTCCAGCTGCTCAGCTTCAACTCTCTGTGATTTACACAGTTTCCTGATAGCTTTAGCCTAACTACTTGATAAAGTAGCCAATTGCTAATTAATTGCTGCTAACTGAATCTGCCATTAGCAGGCAACAGAGCTGAGCTCAGCAGCCGGACCGGACCAACAGGAGATAACATTACGCTACTGATCTGATTTACAGACTCGGTCAGCCATGTAGCTAACAGGAATGACTCAGCTCCGGGATGCCAGGAGCCAAACCCGGCAAGAAAAAAAAACCTCGATAGGCTAATGTATTCTACTGTCACCACATGTTTTGGAGGCTGTGTTCGGTCGCGTTCACTGGAAGGTAGACGCTGACACTAGCTCGTAGCGCTACCTGCTATGCATAGCGGTTGGGGGAGTGATAATGCACACTGAGTGCTATTTGCTCGTGTAAACACCAATCAATACAAGAACCTCCCTATATGACCATTTTACAGGAAACGCATAAATATGCAGAAGCAAATAGCACTCTGCTTTCTGTTTCTGTTTCTTGGGGACATTAAGAAAAGAGCTGATGGATACTCAGTATCCATCATACTATTCTTCCCCATACAACAATTCTGAAGTACCATCATGGTTTCATCCATGTGTACATGGATGTAATGAATAAAATGGGGACCCAGTCATAGAAAAACAGCTTCATAGCACTACTAGAGGTCAAAATCTCCAATGGGAACCTTTAAACGCTGGCCTGTACTGTCAGCGACATGAGCCAAATAATGAGGACAGCTTTGCTATCTGGTTGAAGGGCAGCAGGTGCATATCACATGATCATGTGATGAACTGGAGAGACAGCTAAACCTGGAAATACCTGGGGTGTATTTAGTGTGAAGACATTTTGTACTAGTTTGCAGCGTTTGTGCATGCTCCAAAGGAGACTTTGTGCACTCTCATTTGTAAAACACATTCATTGTGAAAGCCCAGTGGAACAAGGTTCTTGGCCAGTTGTACTCTAGAGGATCCTGCTAGTAGGAGTGGTAGATACAACTGGTCAGATAGTTTAAACACCAAACCAGGGATAAGGCATTTCCCCAAACATATGGAATTCATAAGAACAGAACATGCAGTGAGGAGATGTGCACGTCGGGTAGCTGTGATGAATTAATGATGCAGCTTTATTGAATGACGAGTGGTGAGGCAGACATGCAAACAGGTGATTAAAGGCATCTTTATCCCTTTATCATGAGTGGAATTAAGGTTTGTGTACTAGTCCAAAGTTTGACAAAGACTGAGATTTGTAAAACAAAAAAGTTAATTGAATAGACATCTCTATGGACCCCTCCTGACTTGAGTAAACCCATCCCAGATGACCTGAGGGGTTTGGGTGCTTTGAAACGTACAAGTAAATTGAAAATTTACCCAAGACCATTTAAGGACAAGTAATAGGATCTTAGGGTCTATCCTTTGACACACAGGAAGTAAGTGCAGTGATTTAAGGGTTGCTGTAATGTGCTCTACTTTCCTGGTGTTAGTGAGGACTCTGGACAAGCTTCAGCTGTCTGATCGATTTTTGTACTAAGACCTGTACTAAGTCACCGTTACAAAGAACACAAGGTATCCTGCCATTCTTACGCTGAGTTTGTAATTACCTCCATGTGATTGTTGCAGAGTCCATAAGTACACCAAGATTTTTGACTTGTCTTTGCTGGGGGGAACAAAGACAATTCTTTCAGTTGTAGAAAATTCTGGCACAAATGAACTGGGCTGCAGTCCATGAGGTATTATGTTGAGTTGTGTGTCATCTGCATATGTGTGGTAATGCATATATATGTCTTAATACAGTGGCAGATCAGCTGAGAGGTGAGCAGCAACAAGGATCACAGATATTCCTATTTCCTAAAATATCGAATCATTATCAAATGATGCTGTCTGGCAGTATCTAACTGCACTGATCATTTCCCCAACATTATTATTGATTAGATTATTAGTTATGATGTATTACTCTAAATATGGCAGTCTGACTTTACACTACAGTACACTCTAAGGGGGGACATATAGACCTTTTTCACAGCAGCCATTTTGACATGAAATAGTAGGGTCAACTCAGGTGTTTCAAGTGATACTAATTAAGGTTCCGTTCCATTTAGTGCATCAGAGACTTTCTTGTGCAGCACAGCAGCACCCTGACTCTGTTTGACCTGAATGGAACAGAACCTTAATTAGTATAATTGATAACACCTGTGTTTACCGACTATTTCAGCTGCTGTGAAAAAGTCAATGTCATTTTTTAAATAATGAGGTAAACGTACGTGACAGTACTCGTTGCTCATAAGGACTAGCACTGTACGAGGTAGTTGTTGCCCCTTAGCAGACCGAGAGCTGAAGTTAGTCAATCAGAATAAAGTGTGTGTGTGTGTGTGTCTGTGTGTGTGGGGAACTGAGGGGCTGCACTTAGAGATAAATAAGGATGTTTTTGAAGAGTTAATCCTGCAGAGCTGCTCTAGAGAGTAGTACCATTCAAGACACCAAACCTTATTTCAACCTCTTGTAAGTTTAATCATAAAATAATTTTAGCTGCTAAACTGGATAACAATGTAAAATTCTGTCTGACCTGAGGGTGACGTCAGAGGAAACCATGTTTTCACCTGAATCACACAGGTTTGTCCTCTGTGCAGGGGTGAGATCAGGGCACATCAGCCTTTCATTAGTCTGTGTTAAACTCAGCATGAACCTCGGCTGTGCTGTGAGCTCAAAGGAAACATGCTAACATTAGCCAGGAGAACATGCACCGCAGGTACATTATGACTTTTACAGTTCAGCAGCTTAGTTCTTCACACTGAAGCATGGAGTTAAAAGGGATTTGACGCACACACACACACACACACACACACACACACACACACACACACACACACACACGCATGACCTTCCAGAGGTGTTTCACTGCAATCACTAGCAATGCATCTTGTTTCATGGGATGTACTTTAGTGTTTCCGTGACTTCTTCCTGCCCCCCATCCTCTATTGTTGCATTACTATCTGAAGTACATATTAGAATATGTACAGTACTTGGATTAGATCAGGAGGACGTTATTTTTAAATTTGTGTGTGTTCCATGGTTAGGACAGCGCACATTAAACAAAAAGAGAAGACAAAGTAGATTCATTTTAGCAGGTCATTTCATACTGTACAGCTTCATACTGTACAAGGTCATGTTAAAGCATTCAAAGCTGTTCATTTAACATGTTTAATAATAGTTTACTAAGCTTGCTGACTCCGGGTTTAGCTCTGTGGCTGCCTGGTGTGGCGCTGCACTGCAGACACTGAGCACATTAGGAGCACATTAACCAACAACTGCCAACTCACCAAATCAACATTAATTATCTCCAGCTGATTAACACTGGCAAAACCTGCATCTCCTACAGCCTGTATGTAGGTTAGAATTACGACTTTAGCTGAAACTGGGATCACAGTTTTACGTAAATACAACGTTGTGTCGGTAACGTGGATAGTTGGGGTGAACTTTGATGTAGAAGTTTGACTTCTGCCAGACCAGCAACTATACAGTCTGTATGTTGATTGTGAAGGATTTTATTGTATGTGACTGTTTCATAACTCAGTGTGGTGTTGTATAATGCTGATACCTGATAATGAATGTAACCCTCACTCAGAATAGTTGAACTAAACATCTTGAGCTTCATGTGTATGAACGCAGAGCTCGTAATGTGAAGTAAATAGTGAACATGTTGAACATCAGGGTGAAGTGACCTCTAATGACGGCCTGTGGGTTTCTGGAACATATTATTTTCTGTGACAGTGACAATTACCAACTGGAAAATTATAATTATGGTCATTTCACTGTTGCTGACTGGACAAACCCTGCAATGCAAAGAAGTTTATGTTTTCAAAAGGAAGAAAACCAGCACGAAAAACCAACATTTGAGCAGCGAGCTCGATTCTAAGAAGCCATTTGCATGTGTTGTATGAAACCTCATTTCAGACGAGATTGATTTTAGAAGCTTTGTGCTGTGTGACAGCCGGCAGGATGAATCTCAAATCATTTGAAATCTCTCACGTTACGTAAATCCTAACTGATCTACGTAGTCAGGCAGCAGGAGCCATTTATCAGGCCTTTCAGGTTAAGTGACAACCACTAGCGCCTGGCTTACAGAAATCACCGGCAGAGCTGCAACCCCACTTGGAGTGGCTTTTGTGGTTCTGCGTCCCAGTTTGAAGTGTACGGTACAATTATATGAAAAGTAGCTGATTTTTTTTTTTTTTTTTTTTTTTTTTTTTAGACCTTTTTATGGCTGCCCTGCTTCTCTGAGTCTCTGTTCAGTCTGCTTTGGCTGCCACTGATTGTGTCATAGTTTCTGTGGGGAAGTACTTCATATCAGCATGAGTCACTTCCACTGTCCATAAAGACATTTCTGTATGGTCAAAAGAGTGAAGAAAACTTTGGTTTTTATGCCAACTAATCCAAAAGATACTCGCTGTGCTGCCAAAATACCAAATATGGAGTTACTAATATTTAAGCATAAGTCAAGAATTTTAAACTTTGATACAATACTAGTGTTAAAAAACAGCCTTTGAAATCTGATTGTAGATATGTTACTTCCAATACAATTCAACAGTCAAATGATGACTGTTGAATCATTTTGTTAAAGCGTGAGCTTTAACAAAATAACTGTTAAAGCTGAACCCACAATGCAGACCACAGGCAGGAGTAGGGTGAGAAAGTTTATCAAGAAAAAGGTGTGACAAAAACACAGTGTGGGATGTAAGGAGAGCGACAGTGAGGTCCAGTGTGATCCAGGGCGAGAGGGAGAAGTCCGGAGAACAAACAAGGGCAGGTAAGCATGGCAGGGCTAGAGGACAAAACAGAACACACGACAGTCAAGGCTGGCATCCAAAAAGATTCTTTAAAAAGGTCTCAGAGCTGGTAAGTTATCAGGTTACCCATACGGTAAAGACAAACTGGCAGAAGGAGGAACCGGAGTTAAATACTGTAGGAGCTTGATGGGTGGATGAGTTGCAGGTGTGGATCAATGGAGGCGTGGTAGGAAAAATGAGGTCAGCCACACCCAGCCTGCACAGACAAGGGGGACAAGACAAACAGAACACCAGGAAACACAGGGAAATATACAAGACTTGCACATCCTAATACATTTTAATCACGTGGTATCAAAAAAAGTATTGATCTTTTTGGCATCTTTACTTATATTCAGGTTTATTTGAACCTCCTGCAGAGAAAAGACTGAAGTCTGTGAGTACATGGTCAAATAAATCACACACTTCTTCTCTCTTCTTTGATGACTTCTTTCCTAATCACATGACTCAGTTTACCATTGGACAAATATCAGTCAGACAAATAATAATCAGTGATCACTTTTCTTATCTCATATACTGCACATGCATCTGTTTTAAGTCATCAGGATTATTGTAGCTCTCTGAAAAGGGCTGAGAATGAGATGTGTTCAATCTCAATGCTGAGCAACAGCTATCCGGGCAAAGACTTCCTGTGCGGTCTGATGAGCAACTTGATACATAAGAATGAAGACGAAGACACATTTCTGCTGATCCGAACACATGTCTGCCTATAAATGCAGATAACTTCATAAAAAATGAATCAAAAGCTCAATCATCATCAGACAATAGCCGATGGCTTCGGAGATTGCATATTAGCTGATGCGTTCTGCCTTTTTTTGCAACTGAAACCTGTAAATCTAGATTAGATTTAGATTATGGAGCTCTGTTGTCACAAACTGAACCCTAGAAGGCACTAAATGCCAACTATTTAACAGTAAATTGTCAAACTGTATTTCATTAATATAAAAGGTCACTGCAGGACTGTAGCCATGCTTGTAGTTAGATTTTACATAAGTGCATCTATCTGGATGACATTATGTTGTAGGTCAACAGACTTTTCAGTGGTTTTCAGTGTTCAGACGTCCTGTTGGACCCCCTGCTCTCTCCATCTACTGCAAACGAGGCCAAGACACTGCATGAAGTGACAGGGACAGGTGCGTGCCACCGTTCTAAAAATAACACGAAGTTAGTTATTGTTGTTTGAGCCGCTGATTTGGCCCGTTCATCAACGCAGTCAGCAGCTGCAGCAGTAGCAGCAGGCTGAGACACAGCTCAGCTCAGAGAGGTGATTAAAGGAGGTGGAAGCTACTTTAACAAATGTACCTGATCAAACAAAGGAAAATGCTTGTTATAATCTGAGAATCATCACGTTTTTTAATGTTCTTCACTGTCACAGTAACCCAGTGACAGCTGTATGTACATACATTGGTGCTGTGCTAACAGCTAATTCAGGTAACTGATAATTGGAACATTTCAAAAGTCAAAATATGAATTGATATAGGCTAAAAAGGGTTTATTATACTTGCTGTTCACATCCCTGAAGCATTATGGGATATGTAGTTCCAGAAGAGCATGATTATCTCCCAAATAGAAGTAAACCGTCATATTTATTTGCAAAAGGATCCTGATCTACAGTGAAACGTTCAGTTGATGCAGCAGGCAGCTGAATCTTCCCAGCTGTCTGTTATCATGTAGCTCCACCTGTTAGCCTCAACTAAGACCGGCTGTGGTCCTGGTTTGACCTAAACAGGCCACCATACTACATCAGGCACGTTGTGTACAGTCATCAGGTTAATGAACAGTCCATTTCCAGGCTTGCAAGGAAGTCGTTTCTGTGCCTATGATTGGAATATGATTGTATTATCACACAGCAGAATGGTCAAGGTTTGTTCTCTGCTGTCTGTCTCCTCTCCTGGTGCTTTCAAATTGAATGACAAGAAATGGCCCACACCATGATCTTCTGACATCATATTACACAATCTGATTTACTTCAAATCCTGTTTAAGAACGGAAGTGAGATCAGAAAAGTGTTTCTGATTTATTCAAAACCACAACAGCATTTTTTAATAATGTAAATTTTGTCAATTCCAGTTTGAAACGTGTGGTTCACTTCATTTGTCTAAAGAAGGAGGGTGGCATTTTAAAAAGTGATGTAATCCAACAGACTCTCCAGCAAGACTGGAGGTGATGACCAAACTCTCCACAGACTGATCTGCCAGCTGATTTATGCATTGCTCTGTCTAGTTACACGGCCATGCCTGTGGTGGCAGAGCCAAAGACATGTTTGGGCTGATCACAGTTGTCGTTTGCTCCCTCCGGCAGATGAAGGTTGTTTATATGAACGTGTGAAAGTGATTCTGACACAGGCTCTGAGACAAATAACAGTAACATGCCGCACTGACCTCGACAGTCTAGACACGGAGGTCCAGCCCAGCTAATTATAAAATCCTCAGATTATTCATTTGCTGTACTGTAATCAAATGAAATGCATCATTTTTTTAGATATCGAATACTGATGAAACGGTAAAATTGGAATCAAATCATGGAGTCATGAGCTCTGCCCATTGTTCATCCCTCAGACTGTGATTGATGATGCGTCTCCATCTGGAAAAAGCTCCCTGCACCTTCTCATGAAAACTAATAACAGCTCTTTGTCTTTAGTATTGGCAGGTCTATACAGCTCTCTGTTTGTCAGTACAACTCTTTGCTGTTTTCTGTTTTGATTGATTTTAATGTGGCATTGATGACAATATTTCCAACATGTAACAGGATGCTGGTCAGCGCCCACCTGTCAATCAAAGCGTCCATGCTCTTAATTCTGCATAACTTTAAGCCTTAATATAATTTGAACAGGTGAGTTCTATAAAAATCCACCCAAATTCAAAACCGTTTTTTTGCACCAGGCTCTAAAAATGTTACAGCTTATTTGTGCTGCTAAGTTGGACATTTTAACATGGGGACTTATGGAGTAAGTCTGCAGTTTGTGGAACTTCCACGTTGGCTTCACTTCACAGCCACAGAGGTTGTTGCTCGGTTAAAACTCAGGTGCTATCTGACCATTGTCATGTAGAAACATAACCAAATTTACATTTTCCAACAGTAACCACTGCCAATTAACAGCAGATTAATAGACAACATTAAAAAAAACGTCCTGTTGGTTCATAAATGTGGTCTCCACGTAAGGCCAAACACACGCTGACAATGAAATGATGCTTGTCTGCCTGTTTCTGCAGCTAATGGCAGAGGAATCTGTGCGGTCAGCAGAGATCAATGAGACAGGAAGGAGAGGGAGAGGTGGATGCATGGGAAATGAGTGGAAAGGAAGAAGAAAGAGGAGCAGAGAGGACTGGAAGAGATGAAACAGAATGGAAGGAAGACAAATATAACCACGATAAATTTTTCAAAGCTGGTATTGATGCAGTATTGTCGATATTCAGAATCTCTTTTTGGACTATTTTTGTGCCAAGATTCTGATTCCAAGTGGGCAAAGTGCTTGTCAATACAAGAAAAGTTCATTCCTGGCAGGGTCTAACACCATTTGGGGTAATAATAAAACATTTTCATGCTTTGTGTGCAATATGATCAAACATCCTGCAAGCTGGAGAAATGTGAATGAGTTTGAAGGTTTGTTCAGTGATGTTTGACTTTTCACATAGAGCTTCTTTATCGACGCCTCTTTCACAATCTCACACACTGCATCCCGCAACTTCAAAGGCCGAACATCCCGATCAGCACACACACACTCCGGCTTCAAACCTTTAATGTGCAGTGGAGAACCTTTTGAACCATTCACCCCCCCCCCCCCTCAAAACGTCCTCCAGCCAAAATCCATCTAAGCTGCTTTTAAAGCAGGAAAAAACATCCTCTGGTTGCGTAACGGTCATTTTTGTCCTGCGGGAGCACAGAGGGACATTTTCCTCCGCTGTCAGCGCTTTCACTGAGCTCCAATTAGAGAAAGACAATGAACAGAGCTGGACGCTGACCATTTGCTGGCAGAGTGATGAGGACAGGAGAACAATTAGGTGCAAACTTATGTAGATTGATTGCAACATGGTGAAGAATTGTTAAATGAAAGCTTTGTTATTCATGCTTGTTTGTATTTTGATATCAGAAATATCATTTTTATATCATATATGAGCCTTGCAGTTTTGTCCTTTTTCTTTGAATGACCTGTATATGGTGTGCTATTGGAATAGTCCTCATTTATCTTGTCTGCACTCATCCATCCTGCCAGAGGCGACATTGTTAACTGAGTCATATAAAGGCTAATGTTGGCCTGAATATTGTGAGATGAGAGCTCGGGCTGTTCGTAGGATCTCCTTCAGGAGCACTGAGACCGGTAACAGCATTTCACACAGCCAGAAAAGTGGACATGGTTATGTGGAGAGGAAGGCACACAGGATGGTACTTGCATGAGGCTAATGGTGCATCGTCTACTATATTATCTCTCAAGCCGTGAGAATACTTACTGTATTGTTAAGACATGAGAGATGATGTTAAAGGTCCCATATTTTATTAACATTTTTTTCATTCCAAAGCAGGTCTAGGTGCTGTATAAATACTGCGGATGTATCAAAAGGCTCGATCCACAGAGAAATGGACACAGCCCGCATTCAGTAACGGTGCCTTAAACAAGCTGTCAGGATTGTGATGTCACAATCACATTCAGACCAATCCAGTGCTGCAGTTAAAACACAGGTTATTCCATTCATTTGAACAGGTGTACTGGTTGCAGGGGATGCTAAAAAAAAACACTTTGAGAAAGCAAGGCCGGTCAAACTTTGTGTTATATCTTGGTGTATTTCATGCATTCATCTTCTAAATCTGTCTGGCTCACAGTGTAAGTTGCAGAATAGTTACACAAAGAAGCTTTCTTTGGTTTGTGTCCAATGGTTTGAGAGAGCAGTGGTCGAGTGAAATAGACAGTGAATGCGAGTGAGGGAGTTCAGGTATCGAGATAGCAGCTGAGTCAGAGAAATAAAAAGTTACTTTTGGACACACACACAACACTACTGTGATTTGCTGCAAAACTTGATTGGTCCCAAGAAGATGAATTTTAATGACATTGGTAGCCCTTTGATATTTGCTCTTGCACCATCGTCAGGTCAAAGTGTTTATGCACACAGTATATCCCACCAAGCAGTCTCCGAAACTACATGCTGAATTGCATTAAATTAGCTGCTGATATTCACAGTCCCCAGAGGATCAATCCCGATTCATAATTTTTTTCTTGAGACATCATCCGGCCAGTGGATTGGGATTTCAGCCTTGATTAGATTGTACACCACTTTGGTTTAGACCGAACTGAAATACCCCAACACACACTGGATTTCCGTGACATTGGGTATTCAAGGTCCCCAGATGATGTATTTCAAGGTGATTCCTTGATTTGTCTTTTATATCATGGTATAACATGGTTTGTAGTGAAATATCGCAACAACTTGCATGGATCTTTGGTAAATTTGGTCAGTCAGAAAACCAGAAATTTGGTACAGATTGTCCCCGGAGGATAGATTCTAATGATTTCGGTGACCCTCTCACGTTTCATCTAGCACCAAAAAATTAGTTGACTGTTTTGTTTTGGACTAAAACATCTAGAATAGATTGCCACATATTCATGTTTCCCAGAGGATGAATCCTGTGACTGTGGTGATCTCCTCTCTCTTCATGCACTGACCCACCATTGACCACAGTGATAGCAGAACTGAACAAATCGAGTGGATGAACACTGTCTCACTGAGTGGGCCAGGTGGGGATGCTTTTCTCTGCCGTGGCTCTACTTTGTTAACATCTCCCCTGCTGTCTTTCTCTCTGTCTCTCTCCCTGTGTGTGTGTTCCTGCCATTTCCTCTCAGCCCGAGTGTCACAGTATGGTCCCATCCTCCACTAGAAGCCTGACAAATAACCTATTGTGTTGCCATGTTGAGAGCCACCAAAACAGCTCGACTTGGCATGCCACCCCGCAGCCCTGCTCTCCACACAGATCACAGAGATGTGGATATTCAAACTGGTACAATAAAATAAAATAAAAAGCACATAAGTGAAAGACAAAAGTAAAAATCTTTAACTTATACCCGAGACATAAGAATACATTTAAAGAGTAGATTACTTAAATTCTAGATTGCTGTTGCGATGAATAATACGTTAGCTGAAGTTTGTGCTGTGTAATTGAGAACACTGTATTTACATTTAATTTGAAGATTTAATAAGCTGTTACACTATTTTTAAATTACCTGGGGTGCAAACACCTAGTATCAAGTTTATATTGCATCAGTGCCTGCACTCTGTGGCACTAAAGTCTCATTACAGTATGTTTTTCTTTCATGTTCCTCCTCTACCAGCTGAAGTTATTTCCTGTTCCAGTTTTGGTTTTCTTTTGGCTTCTATTTGCAATGAATCTTTGAACCCATCAACTATCGTCTGATTATGATTTAGCCTTTGGGGTCAACAGCCAGTGTCTCAGGGCTTCTGGTGTATTCACTGAATATCCAGAAAATGAATAATAGCTATCCAGGCCAAGACTTCCTCTGCAGGTTTATTAGCAACCTAAGTTTTTAATTATTTCATATTTCCTTATTTATATTTTGTAAGTAGAAGTAGATGGTTGTTACAGTTACAGTTACAGCGTTGCATAGTACAGTAGGAGGAAGTCATTTGATAAATGTGTCTTATTGCTCAGCAAAGACTCTGAGACACATCACAGCATTTTTTCAGTGAGTTTTTAAGTAAGTCTTCACAGCCACAGAGGTTTGATAAATTCAGCCCTGGGCTGCACTTTGCTTAAACCTCATCATATCACACCACCCTGATGCAATTTAAACTCCAATGTTTTCCAATGTCTGTTTTCCACCCATGACGACCCCCTATGGCGCCATTTATTGTCTTTTATTTCAGAATTTGAGTCCTGCATGACACATCTGGGTTACTGCAGTGAGCTGGGATGAGATTTTGAGAACTGGAGGCGTTCTTTGATGTCAAAGTGTCAAAAGCCAGACTGATCCTGTATTTAAAGGCCAATATCAGTATTTGAGCATTAAAACAACCAAATAACTAAATATTTCTTAATATAAACAACAAGGTAATGTGTCTGAAAGTATATCTTTATGTTTCTGTGTCGAATACTTGCAGGTGATGAAAACAAATGTCCCATTGGACAATAAAGACTTTAAGATAATTCACTGGGTAAGTGTAAGTTCAACCTGCAGGTGGTGATAGAGACCTTTAACCTGAAGTCTGGTTCTTTCCTCCAGGATCTTTCCTAATTTGTGGTGGTCAAAGCGATTATAGAATCAGCTAATTAGTAGACTTGTTTATCATGTTTCTGTGATTGGGAGTAGTAGCCATCCATTATCTATTACTGCTTATCCTTTGCAGGTTTGCGGGGGGTTCATTGGGCGAGAGGTGGGGTACACTCATGTTGCCAGATCTACAGGCACATTTAGAGTCACCAATTAATATGAATGTCTTTGGACTGTGGCAGGAAACCCACAGAGGCCCAGCCCCAACCACAAACTCCCCAACCAGAGTTTGAACCCAGAATCTTCTTGCTATGAAGCGATAGTGATAACTACTGTGCCACTGTTATCCAAATATATGAAACATCTGAAAACATCTGAAATGAATATCCACTTAGTCATGACCAATTAGCCATGTTTCAATAAACGTATTTTGTTGCGTATCACATTAGAAAAGTTTGATGGAAATGGTAAAATTCTCAAAACTTCTTCCGAAGAAAGAATTATGCTACTTTTGGAAGATTGAAATACTTTTCGAAGAAGTTATGACATATTTAACTCATGTGACTAACTCATGTTTTTGCTGGCACTCTTCTAATTACATCATGTTGCATCCTCTTCTTCTTCTACAGGAGAATTGGCACCACCTACTACTTACCTCATGAAACAACGCCACATAAAGTAGTCAATAGAAACAAGCCACATTATTCAAAATTTGGTTAAAATTTGCAAAATAAAATATAAAAAAATACATTTTGAGAGAATTACCTGCACGGTGCAGAGGCTCTCAAACATCCCAACATTCCAGTTTTGTTGTTTTTCCCAGGAAACTCAGACAAACACCCACATTGTGAAATCATCTATGAAACACAATCCACATGCTATATTTAATTCAAAACATCTGTCTCCGCAGCCTGCCGCCCACAACCTGATTCAAGGGGCTCTAAATAGGCAGACTGGCCAGCTATACCTTAAAGTCTGTGTAAAGGCAATTCAGAGATTTCCTTAAAAATACATTAAATATGTTGGAAAATAGTTGCTGAAAACGTGAACAGTTTTCAGTCTAGGATTTTGTGGGCGGTCCTTAAAGGGTGGCTCGATGACACGCTGAGGCCACCCTGAGCATACCCCTGCACCCCTAGCAGAGAGATAGAGATGAATTCATCTCACTCAGAGTGTTTCAAAGTTAGTCATGTCACTTTCTGAACTCATCTGACACATTTCAGTCGCTTCAAAATGGCTGCTTGACTGCTCCCATGAATGGGCGTGGCTTCAGCACATTCAGCGGACACGCCCACACAGTCCTGGAGCTGAGAATTCATTTTGACCTGATTTTGACACCTAATTTCATAAACTTGTCCATATTTCTAATCATTCAAATTTGGCTGGGTGGTTAATAACACTTCCTTCTTTGGTTTGATGAATTCACATTTATTCTGACTTTAACATGTCGTTAAAAATGTCAGGGCAGGATGACATCACACCTAAAACATCTAAATACACCTGCAAATGTAAGCAGAGATGGACAGGTTCCATTTATTGTTAACGGTGATAAATATAGACATATAGATCTGCGTTATGCTGTATGTGCTTGCCTCCTCTATTGTGTATGAAACGTCTGTATCCTCGCTGTGCTGCATTGTTATGCACTATCCTATCTTGAAAGCTAAATGTTGGCAGGTATGGAGGCACTGCAGCAGTCTGAGCAAGGCAAGAAAAATCTGATATGGCTGAAAAAAAAAAGACAGACAGAGCTCGAGTCCATCCATCCATCCATCCATCTTCTCCCGCTTATCCGTTGCCGGGTCGCGGGGGCAGCAGTCTAAGCAGGGAAGCCCAAACTTCCCTCTCCCCAGACACCTCGGCCAGCTCCTCGGGAGGGACACCGAGGCGTTCCCAGGCCAGCCGAGAGACATAGTCCCTCCAGCGTGTCCTGGGTCTTCCCCGGGGCCTCCTCCCGGGGGGACATGCCTGGAACACCTCCCTAGGGAGGCGTCCAGGAGGCATCCGGAACAGATGCCCGAGCCACCTCAACTGACTCCTCTCGATGTGAAGGAGCAGTGGCTCTACTCCGAGCTCCTCCCGAGTGACTGAGCTTCTCACCCTATCTCTAAGGGAGCGCCCAGCCACCCTGCGGAGGAAACTCATTTCGGCCGCTTGTATCCGCGACCTTGTTCTTTCGGTCATTACCCAAAGCTCATGACCATAGGTGAGAGTCGGAACGTAAATTGACCGGTAAATCGAGAGCTTTGCCTTTCGGCTCAGCTCCCTCTTCACCACGACGGACCGGTACAGCGACCGCATCACTGCGGAAGCCGCACCAATCCGCCTGTCAATCTCACGCTCCATCCTTCCCTCACTCGTGAACAAGATCCCAAGATACTTAAACTCCTCCACTTGAGGCAGGATAACTCCACCAACCCGAAGAGGGCAAGCCACCTTTTTCCGGTCGAGAACCATGGCCTCGGACTTGGAGGTGCTGATTCTCATCCCAGCCGCTTCACACTCGGCTGCAAACCGCCCCAGAGCATGCTGTAGGTCCTGGCATGAAGAAGCCAACAGGACAACATCATCTGCAAAAAGCAGAGATGAGATCCTGTGGTTCCCAAACAGAACCCCCTCCGGCCCTTGGCTGCGCCTAGAAATTCTGTCCATAAAAATTATAAACAGAACCGGTGACAAAGGGCAGCCCTGCCGGAGTCCAACACGCACCGGGAACTGGTCTGACTTACTGCCGGCAATGCGAACCAGACTCCTGCTCCGTTCATACAGGGACCGGACAGCCCTTAGCAAAGAGCCCCGGACCCCATACTCCTGAAGCACCCCCCACAGGAAACCACGAGGGACACGGTCGAATGCCTTCTCCAGATCCACAAAACACATGTGGACTGGTTGGGCGAACTCCCATGCACCCTCGAGCACCCTATGAAGGGTATATAGCTGGTCCAGTGTTCCCCGACCAGGACGAAAACCGCATTGTTCCTCCTGAATCCGAGGTTCGACTATCGGTCGAATTCTCCTCTCCAGTACCCTGGCGTATACCTTCCCGGGGAGGCTGAGCAGTGTGATCCCCCTGTAGTTGGCGCACACTCTCCGGTCCCCCTTTTTAAAAAGAGGGACCACCACCCCGGTCTGCCACTCCAAAGGCACCGTCCCCAACCGCCACGCAATGTTGCAGAGGCGTGTCAACCAAGACAGCCCCACAACATCCAGAGACTTAAGATACTCAGGGCGGATCTCATCCACCCCCGGTGCCTTGCCACAGAGGAGCTTGCAAACCACCTCAGTGACTTCGGCTTGGGTGATGGACAAGTCCCCCCCTGAGTCATCAGCCTCCACTTCCTCGATGGAAGACGTGACGGTGGGATTGAGAAGATCCCCAAAGTATTCCTTCCACCGCCCGACGATATCCCCAGTCGAGGTCAACAGCTCCCCACCCGCACTGTAAACAGTGTTGGCAGAGTACTGCTTCCCCCTCCTGAGGCGCCGGACGGTTTGCCAGAATTTCTTCGGGGCCGACCGGTAGTCCTCCTCCATGGCCTCCCCGAACTCCTCCCAGCTCCGAGTTTTTGCCATCGCAACTGCCCGAGCTGCAGCACGCCTGGCCTGCCGATACCCGTCAGCTGCCTCAGGAGTCCCAGAGGCCAACTTGGTCCGATAGGACTCCTTCTTCAGCTTGACAGCAGCCCTTACTTCCGGTGTCCACCACCGGGTTCGGGGGTTGCCGCCACGACAGGCACCAGAGACCTTGCGGCCACAGCTCCGAACAGCCGCGTCGACAATGGAGGCAGAGAACATGGTCCACTCAGACTCAATGTCCCTCGCCTCCCTCGGAATCTGGGAGAAGCTCTCCCGGAGGTGGGAGTTAAAGACCTCCCTGACCGAGTGCTCAGCCAGGCGTTCCCAGCAGACCCTCACAGTACGTTTGGGTCTGCCAGGTCTGTCCAGCCTCCTCCTCTGCCAGCGGATCCAACTCACCACCAGGTGGTGATCAGTTGACAGCTCAGCCCCTCTCTTCACCCGAGTGTCCAAAACATAGGGCCGGAGATCAGATGAAACGACAACAAAGTCGATCATCGACCTCCGGCCTAGGGTGTCCTGGTGCCACGTGCACTTATGGACACCCCTATGCTCGAACATGGTGTTCGTTATAGACAAACTGTGGCTAGCACAGAAGTCCAACAACAGAGCACCGCTCGGGTTCAGATCTGGGAGGCCGTTCCTCCCAATCACGCCCCTCCAGGTATCACTGTCATTGCCCACGTGAGCGTTAAAGTCCCCCAGCAGAACAATGGAGTCCCCAGTCGGGGCCCCTCTCAGAACCCCCCCCAGGGACTCCAAGAAGGCCGGATACTCCGTACTGCTATTCGGCCCGTAGGCGCAAACAACAGCAAGAGCCCTCTCCCCGACCCGAAGGCGCAGAGAGGCGACCCTCTCGTTCACCGGGGTGAACTCCAACACATGGCGGCTAAGCTGGGGAGCTATGAGCAAGCCCACACCAGCTCGCCGCCGATCACCATGGGCAACTCCAGAGAAGTGGAGAGTCCAGCCCCTCTCGAGGAGCTGGGTTCCGGAGCCCAAGCTGTGCGTGGAGGTGAGCCCGACTATCTCTAGCCGGTACCTCTCAACCTCCCGCACAAGTTCAGGCTCTTTCCCCCCCAGTGAGGTGACGTTCCACGTCCCAACAGCCAACCGCTGTGTCCGGGGATCAGGCCGTCGGGGCCCCCGCCTTCGACCGCCGCCCGATCCACTCTGCACCGACCCCCCATGGCCACCTCTGTGGGGGGTGAGCCCACAGGAGGTCGGGCCCACGTCGCCGCTTCGGGCTGAGCCCGGCCGGGCCCCGCGGGCAAAGGCCCGGCCACCAGGCGCTCGCATACGAGCCCCAACCCCGGGCCTGGCTCCAGGGTGGGGCCCCGGCTGCGCCATACCGGGCGACGTCACGGTCCTTTTTATGTTATGCTCCATAGAGGGTTAGTGAACTGCTCTTGGTCTGGCCCGTCACCTAGGACCTGTTTGCCTTGGGTGACCCTACCAGGAGCATCATGCCCCCGACAACATAGCTCCTAGGATCATACGAGCACACAAACCCCTCCACCACGATAAGGTGGCAGTTCAAGGAGGGGAGAGCTCGAGTCGATAAATCTAATTCACACCACAGTAGTAAAATGTCTCTTGTGTTATGCGTTGCAGACAGGCGTGGGGGTTTCTTCATGGAACTGAGGACTGACTGACTGCTGCTTTAACTGAATGAGAGGATCTTTGTAGCTGCAGATGAAACATGAAATTTGCTCTCAAAAACTGTCCCCACTTCACTGTGCCACTTCTAATCTGCCTTTCTTTTTATCACCACCAGGAGTTATAATAGAGTTCAGTGCATAACAATGTGATATGAGTGAATGTCACATCAATTTCATAAGCATATCCAAAAACTACACGTTCTCATTTGCATTGAAACTCTCAGTTTGGCTTGTTATCTTTGAGAAGATGCCCCCACTTTAATGGAAAGTGATGCTGTGTATGCTGCCTGCCACCCTGAGGCAAGACACATCCCTGCAGTATGATTCACTTCATTTAGCATGCTCTCCTCTCTCCGCCTCCAACCAGCTCCTTCTCTCTCTCTCTCTCTCTCTCCCATCTTACCGTCTTCCCCTCTTTCTCTCTTTCTTCTCGACACCCTCGGTCTATCTCGTGCCGCTTTGTTGCAGGGCGGAGAAAGATAAAGCTGAAAATCCTCTGTGTGTCACTACAAAGCAGGCTGTATTTTCACAGAAGGAGATCATTTCTAAGACAGTTAATTAAAGGCGCTCTCCAGCCAGCCAGTGTCAGTGCTCTGTGGATTCTGAGCTGATGCCAGTAATGAAAAAAAAGGGTTCTTACTGTATGCAAAGGAGGCAGGAAGATCCTCACTGCCACTGTCATTGTAGATTGGTATCAAGTTAGACAAAGAAAATGTTCTCCCATATGATGATATGATGATGCACCTTAAAATATTTAGACTTGACCCTCCCGTCATCATCACATAAGAGCCAACATTTGCTTTTTACCATATCTCCTCTTCTCTTTTGGACCTTGATGGATTTACAAGGCCTTGAGTTCAGGAGGCGCAGAGTCGGCCAGAGTTTTAAAGTAGTAAGGGTCAGGACCACTGTGATCTCCTGGCTCATTATTGTTGGAAGGGGGGAGAGTTGACATAGTTCCTCTATGTCTATCTCGGTCTATCTCATATGACCCTAAAAATGTGGTTTGTGTGAGTAATGTGTGTCTTTCTCTCTCACAGTGTGCAGAAGCCAAGAAGTACTGCTGGTATTTTGAAGGCGGATACCCCATCTACTTCATGTGAGTACCACAATGTTAAACCAGCAACACTCTGCACACACAGAAACCTTGAATGTCCATCATCATGTCCACTACATACAGTGGAGTTTTTGATGTTTCAATCCAAATGTATCACAAATTGTAACGAAACTTTAGAATTCTGCAAAAGAAAATGTGAACGACTGCTTGTTTCCATCCACTACCGCGGTATGTATGATAGGAGGTAACAGGATAAGCAGCAGGTGGCGCCAATTCTGCAGTCAGAAAACCAGAAGAAGAGAAAACAGGAGGTTTGAGTCTGTTTCATGTAATAGCATGTGACTCCTGTCCGCTGTTCAGTGTTATCATTAAGTTTTTAGAAAAAGGCAAAAAAACACCTGAAGCGAGTGTAAAAACTTTTTTTAAAAAGTGGCACTTTTTTTCACATTTGCAACAGCATACAGTACGTTGATGGAGACACCATTTTATTCATCCAACATGTTTGGGATGTATGGCCAAGGGCACTACACAGTGAATTTGTGTCTTTATGCAGTAGAAACACTATAAAATCAGAAAGATGTCATGTGTCCTTGAGCATCAGTTACAGCCTGACAATGACGTCTCATGCTGTTCACAAGTCGACTTATTGCAACCTGCTGATGACCAGTGATGGGAATAACGGCGTTATAAATAACGGCGTTAGTAACGGCGTTACTTTTTTCAGTAACGAGTAATCTATCTGATTACTCTTCCCATCATTGTAACGCCGTTATCGTTACTGCCAAAAAATGCGGCGCGTTACTCTGATTGAAGGCAGCTGTTTTTCATCAGACCAACTAGATCTCTGAGCCGAGCGGCAAAGATTTTTCTTGTTCCTCCTTAATCCTTGGTGAGGGCGGGGGCACGAGACATCGCATAAATGATGACGATTGGCTGAGGTTGAGTAAAATTCCATGGTAAGCCAATCAGAGGTGGAGTTGGGCGGGTGTTGCTTTGCTTACACAAATTCGAAAGCCCGCGTAGCCGAGTGACTAGTCTGATCAGACACACAAAGACGACACAGGACATTCACGTGAGTCAACGAGAAACAGGAATAGTCCAAAAGTAGTGCTTCTTCCAACTACAAAGAGTGAATATATTATTTATTTCTTGGTACATTGCTTAACAAGCATAATTTAATTTTGCTTAGTTGTGGCCTGTTGAGGTGCAATAAATATCAAAAGTTCCAAAACATCTATTGTGTTATTTTTATCGATCCACTCTATAAACATAGTAATTATAATATCTACAATAATCCATGACATTTTATTGGATGTTAGTCTCACTTTCCCACAGTAACGTTAAAATAGTTTAGATTTGTGTACTGTGGATTTCTGTTATGTATTGTATGAAGTGTCCATTTCATTATAATATTCAGATTTATCATAAATAATTGAACACGCACATGTATTTTAAGTTCCGTCAAAGAGGGGTGGAGGTGGGGTCCAAATTCTTTGACACATTTGAGCAATTAAAAAATTACTTGAAAGTAACGCAATAGTTACTTTCCAAAGTAACTAGTTACTTTTATAATTTGTAACTCAGTAAGTACTTTAGTTACTTTCTGGGAGAAGTAACTAGTAACTGTAACTAGTTACTTTTTTAGAGTAACTTGCCCAACACTGCTGATGACACTCTGTGACACTCTAAGCTCAGTTGGTAACAAACTGTCATTGAAGCAGAACATTTAGTGGTCCATTCATGGATCACACACTTGTTGTGATTTTTAATCACCTTGTTAGAGAACAGCATGTTATGCAATAAGCACTGAAACGTTGAACAGTTGGACATGTGCATTCAAAAGTTTAGAGAAGGTCAAATGAAGTTCACCTGTAAAGGTTCGAGTGCATTTTAGGTGCACTCTGAAATTTCATCTGAAAGATGAATATCTAACTTTTGTATGTATATCTTCGACCCACTTTTCTACAGTAGCCCATGTTTCATGGCCACCATAGCGCTAACCTAACATTCACATAACAGAAGTGGGTGGAAACTTGCATTAAGTCACATTTTGTTTTGCGGATTTTCTGGAAATTCAGTCATAACATTTTGTGTTGTGCTGTGTCAGCCAGAGTACACTGTTGAATCAACATGAGCCTCCCTGGCACACTAATCAAAATTCAATTCAATTTGATTGAATTACTGAAGCTTTTAATGCTGCTGCTCACAGTTTTGGGAAGCAGAGTTTGTTTTACTGATTCAGACGGAGGACAGGCTCACGTTCTCCAACATACATCCATTTAGTCTTCTTTCTGGCTGCTGGCCACAGCTATAGTGGTGATCAGAAGGAGAGACAGACAGCAGCAGTGAAGAGAGATGACCTCGGTAATGAAAAAACCTCCTTTCTCCTCCACTTTCGTTCTCCTTGTCCTCTCAGCCTCTCATTTCTGTTTTTTGTTCAGATAACAGTCCACAACATGTTCAAGCAGAAACACTCGTCTGTTTGGATAACTGAACACAGATGATGTTGGTGTATGAGTAAATCCTGTCTCGCTCTGTCTTGATTTCAGTCTCAGAATAGAAAAATAGTAAAAAAACAAAAACAAAAAAAAAAAAAACAGTCAAACAGGACTTGAATGATATTCCAGCACTGACATGGTCTGTCTACTTCAGCAGACGGTTCGGTGTTTGTAGGGACATTTCTGCCACATTTACAAGACAGAATAAACAGAATGTAGGAGTGGGCAGGTCTGTTTGTTCTTCCCTATCAGCCTATTTGAACCATGTCATTAAATTCAAATATAAAAGTCTGTCAAGAGCAAACCAGTTCACAGCTGCAATCAGTGCATCCAAATGACTGAAGTATTTGAATTCCTCTCATACACTTCAACAAGCTACAGCCTCTGAAATGATAATAGAGTGGAATGAGCAGCTCTCTGAAAGTGTTTCAGTTAAAACTGACAAATGATGAAAATGATGACCTTCATGTAGAATTTATTGTGTTCGACTATATTACTTTTAGCTAGGTCAGCCGATGTCCTTTGCAAAGCTCAACTGTGTTTGTCCTCCTCACTTTCCAGTTCCATTTTGGTTCATTCAATTAAAGACCTCTAAATCGTGTCCTCTTAATGTCCAACCACCAAAATCCAGACTGGAGATTGACAAGCAGGTTCTGCTTCCTTCCTGCGAGCAGCATGAAAGATGAGTTTAATGAGTTTATTCTTGACATTGGGAATAGTAATAACATAATAACAATATTCATTCAAAAAGTGTCTATCAAGATCAAAATTATAGGTGATAATTTGCATATGATGGAAAGTATGATAACCAGTATATTGACAATTATTTTGCTAGATTATAGAAATGAAGAAAATAATATTTATATTACTTGTATACACATTGTTTTTAAGAGGTTCTATACTGCTTATTACATGGCTACAAAAAAAATCAATTTGACACAAAATATTCATTTAAACATTATTTTACTGCTTCCTGTGTGTTCCTGTGAGTCAATGAACTGCGTCCACAGCAGCAGTTATTCAGAGCGTAGAATGCTAGCTAATTGCCAACTGTCAGCCAAAAATCAAGCATTCAGCAAAGCCGTTAAATAAATATATATAACTATATACACTGAAAATTTCAAGTGGAATGTCTCAAAAGCAAATGTGTCCAAAAGGCTTCAGCCTCATTTACATGGTAAGACTAAACATATCTTTTCCTTCCACCTGGGCCTCTTTCATGGTGCTGCGTTTATTTGCCTGCAGCCAAATTTAAGTGCTTTGCATGGAGGGTTCTTGTTGTTCATGTCTCCTGAGAAAACACAGTCATTCTCTGAACAGACTAAACACTTGGATTAAAAAAAGACTGAAGACAACTGGTGAATTTCCCCCATGAGTTTGCCTCTCTATCTGACAAACCATTACGCTGACGCTTTAACATTTATGTTGCTTCACTCTTCTCACCATATAAATCATTCATTTACAGGCATGTTTTCTTTGTATTGAAGTACAGTGCAGTGATTTGTGTTTATTCAGTTTGACTCTAAGACAAGTTATCATGGAAACCATGTCCATGTTCACATTCAATTAATAAAGCAGAGCTCGTTCAAGTTAGTCACTTCATCTGAGCAAAACAACAGAAGTGGTGATGAGCCATCTGTTCTGAAAGAATAATGAGAATCATCAGGTTCGCTTCAGTATCAGAGTCATTTGGTGATAGTTCATCTGTACATTACAAACAGGAAGTGCTAATAGAAAATCAGCCTACTTTTAATTGCTTTGCCTTCCAATGGTGCCAACATTATACTTCCTGTAATGTTTGGCCTAATCTCATAATTATGATTTACCATCTCATGATTACCAGAAAGGATCCTGTGAATGGTTGTCTGTCTCTATGTGTCAGCCCTGTGATCAACTGATGAACTCCTACCCTGACTCTCACCCAGTGTCTGCTGTGATTGGCTCCAGCCACAGTATGTGTGTGTGTTTTCTCCTGAGAAAACACACACACACACACACACACACACACATACATATATATATATATATATATATATATATATATATATATATATATATATATATATATATATATATATATACGGTGCAAAGATTCAGGGACAATGGTTGCTCATCCCAGATCTAGTGTTAAAATGTCTGTGAGTCTGAGGTATGCATTGTCATGCCAGCTACCCACAGTCATTTATCACACATACACACACACACACACACACACACACACACACACACACACACACACACACACACAGCTTGTTATTATTTCAGCTGTGTTAATGCAGGTTTACCGCAGCTCTCCATAGACTGATCAATCACACTGGCCTCTCTTCTGAATATTTGGCTCCCAGTTTTCTGGGCCTGCCATTTAAAACAAAACTTTTCAGAGTTTTGTTTACGAAGCAGAAAATGTGATGAATAGCAACATTATAATACGCTTGTGTCTGCCACGTCGAGGCCAGTTATAGCGGAGGAAATGTGAATGTGCTATACTGAGGCTCTCTGTTCTGCAATAAAACTGTATGCAGGAAGTAATTCTCCAATGGATCAGATGATTATGTATGATGCAGGAGGGGTCGTTCATAGTCATGAACCCAATGAGAATTATCACCAACTTTGCAGTTTCCCTCAGCTCTGTTCGAACACGTTCAGCTCTGTCACAAACTAAAGCAGCATTCTATCTCTATGGGCTTCTTTCTATAAATTTGTCAGACACTTATAATAACAGTCTGAGTTTACATTACATTTAGTGTCTGTGGCTACATTATTTAGCTCAGTTGAGCATTGATTTCAATTGTCTCCATTAGTCACTTAAACACAAAAACATGGAAAAAATAGAGTCCAGGTTGAAAAATATGAGTTTCCCTTTGACCAGACAGCTGCTACCTGCCCTGCACCAAACAACAGACAGACAAGACAAAGAGTGAATATTGGACTTATATTCATGAGGTAGACACAAAAACAGCTTCATATGAATGATAATGTTGCTCTGTGTCTGCTGGATATGTAACTAAGCAACTATTTGCAACAGGTTATCAATGAGAGCTCCATAAGATGATAATATGTCAGAGTTGTGTTATAGCTTGTTGCCCCCAAGTGGCCAAAAAATGAATTGATATATGTTTAAGACAACCCTATCTGCAAATCTGCACAAATTTTCGCTTTCTACAATATTTGTACATTGCAACTGCAGTATGGTAAATGTAGTTACAGTTAGTTAAAAAGGCATATGTTGATTGCAGTGCTGTGACTGCACGGCTCCTCAACTCAACTCAACTCAACTTTATTTATAGAGCCCTTTAAAAACAGCCACAGCTGAGACAAAGTGCCGTACATGAATAAATAAAAATATATAACGTAAGACATAAAACATCAAAACAATAAAAACAATAAGAAAATAACAATGTTAAAACAATAAAAACACTAAAACAAAAACAGAGTCTCATGCTGGGTTAAAAGCCAAGGAATAAAAATGGGTTTTAAGACGAGTTTTAAAAATGGACAGTGAGGGGGCTTGTCTGATGTGCAGTGGGAGGTCATTCCAAAGTTTGGGACCGGCAGCAGAGAAGGCTCTGTCCCCTCTGAGCTTCCGCTTAGACCTCGGTACCTTCAGGAGCAGCTGATCAGCTGACCTGAGGCACCGAGCAGGAGTGTAGGGGTGGAGCAGCTCAGAGAGGTAAGGCGGGGCGAGACCATTTAAAGACTTAAAAACAAATAAAAGAATTTTAAAATGAACTCTAAAGTGCACAGGTAGCCAATGAAGGGAGGCCAGAATGGGAGTAATGTGCTCCCTCTTACGTGTTCCAGTTAAGAGCCGAGCAGCAGCGTTTTGTACTAGCTGGAGACGTGTGAGGGAGGATTGGCTGACTCCAAAATAAAGTGCATTGCAGTAATCCAGCCGAGATGTGACGAAGGCGTGGATTACTGTTTCAAAGTGCTTATGTGCAAGAAAGGGCTTCACCTTTGCCAGCTGCCTAAGATAAAAAAAAGCTGGACTTGACTACTGCACCAATTTGCCGATCTAATTTAAAGTCTGCATTAAAGTCAGATATGCTATATGCTTTTCCAACCCCAGCACCGCCACACTACTTTCTGCATAAAAGGGCCTACTTCTTCCTGTCACTGGATGTAAACTGTGAGTGAATTGTTCTACATGTTCTACATAATTCATAGGGATGCTGGATTGTGACAAAGTGGCACTGAAAATTATTAAAAGCTGTTTCTTGTACTAATGTATCTACTAACAGTGCTCTTTCATATTTCATTGAACCTGTTCCAGAGATGTGGTTTTATGGCTGGCTTTACCTACTTTTATGACTTTGTTGTCATATAATGTATCACTTTGATGTATGCTGTTTTTTTCTTGCCTAAAGAGGAGGTTGAATTTGATTCTACAAATAAAAAGGTAGGTAAATTAATTCAGGTCCCTCCACATATTTCTTTGGAGAGGAATTATAAGCACTGCCTCTATCGACTTGGATTAATATTTGTTTTTCTTCCAGTCTATTTGTAAATGCAACTTATTGTACAAGTGCAAAATAAAAACTGGTTTGTTTTAGATGGAGAGCAATGCATGTGCAAAGTTGAAACATATACAGCACTTCAGTGCACTTCTATAAAGTCTTTTTCACCATCTTATGTTTGTTGTGAAGTGGAGACAGATGAACTTTGGAGCATATCCAGTGTCACAGTAAAAGGTTACTGAACCTCATCCTTTACTCATCGTAGGGCTTCAGGAACAGCACCAGTATATCTGTCTTCAACCTCCGACAAGAGTTCTACCAAATGTGTGACTGTCAAACAAACATACTTTTACACAGGAGATAAAACTTTTGTCACACAATGAATTTGGGGCCAAATTGGAATTGGTTCTATGTTCGCCAATATGGATGTTAATATACGTAGATCTGTATTCAACAAAGATATGGGCCTATATGATTCACATTTGGCTTCCTTATGTATTACAACTATTGTCACTTCCCTCCAAGAGGGGGCCACAGATCCAGATTGAAATGTGTAGTAGTAAGCTTCTAGCAGTATGGGTGTCACTATCTTTTTAGATGATTTGTAAAATTCAGTGACATAACCGTCCAGTCCAGGGCTTTTACTATTCTTTAATGAAGAGATGACCTGTTTCTCATTCTATGATAGGTTCATCTAGTTCTTTTGCCACAGGCTCAGATAGCTCTTTTAAGTTAATATCTTTAAGAAGTTGTGCCAATTCTTTATCGTCATTGCAGGTGTCCGTGTTTGTGTATAGGGATTTGTAAAATTCAGCAAAAGACCCTCCAATTTCATCCGGTTATATGAGTGTTGAATTACTAGAATTTAATTTGTGTACTATTAGAGGATTGTCGTTTATTAACTCTTGAAGCCAAAAGTCTACTTGCGCTGTTACCATTTTCGTAAGTAAACCTTAAATGACCCTACATTTTTTCCGTAATGAGGCTGTTTAAATCTCTGCAAACTCGTTTGAGCTCATACAGATTGGAAGTCATTGTTCTTTTATGTTGTTGTTTCAATTGATTTTTTTTTATCTTCCAAATCACGTTGACTTGATTCACTTGTCTTTTTATTCACACTTGCAAATGAGATGATGCAGCCTCTAATGTGTGAATTAGCACAGTACCATAGGACAAGATATTTCAGGAGAAGTGTTCATATCGAGATAGCATTTTAGTTCATTTGTCACAAATGTGATCAATTCTTTGTCATTTAAAAGCGATGCATTTAGTCTAACCCTAACCCACCGTTTGATTCCTTAAGAGAAGTTGTGAGCACTGTGTTTATCGACTTGGATTAATGTATGTTTTTCTTCCAGTCTATAAATGCAACTTAAATGATATAAAAGAATAAATATGTGAACGTCTACCTTTAGGGAATGTACTTCTCCAAACGTCCACTGATCCTGACTCGCTCGATAGGTGTTACTCATTTGAGAATCAGGTGTTTTTGATGGTTGTCTATCCATACGCTGAGACACAGTTGAAATCCCCTCTCTGAACTCAACCAACATTGTCTGGCCAGCCCCTGGTACAAAGTCCAGGCTGCAGCTCAGAACTGTCAGCTTTGTGAACACTATTTGAAAGTGTTCGCCTTTGCTTGGACGTAGAGCCAAACAGAATAGCTATCACTCCGGCTCCAACAGAATAACAGTAAAATATAGAAGATATAACGATGACTTTCCCTTAAAGTATCTGTAACCAAAGTAGTTACGTAGTTTTTATAAGCCAGCAGGGAATGATAACCTAATACATGACCGTGTACATATGAGTTTTCATGCTGACTCCCATTTCCATGTGATGTGCACATGTAAAATACACACCGACCTGAGCACACCATACACGAACAACCAGGGAGGACCTTCACTCTGCTACTTTACACAGACTAAACATAACCAAGGCAGTAGTGAGAAATAAAATACTCAGATTGATCCAACAACATAGTCATGTGTTACCTCCCAGGCTGAATAAGGGCGAACACAGTCAATTCTCTGCTCTCAGTTGCTGTGATGACTTTTTCTTTACGTAGTCCATAGCTTTAGTTGCATCCAAAGAATCCAAAGAAATTCACAATCTAGCAGGAAGAAATATTCCAAAGCCAACTCCCGGCATCTTCCAGACATCTGTGAAAGCCGCTCTCCGTTAACTGTGTAGTCTGGGGATATGGCAATTGTATTTCCGTCGTATTGGAGTCTGCCGCCTCTGTCACGGGCTTTCATCAGTATGCCCATGGCGTCTCCTTCATTGTGTAGTTTCGTAGTGATTACACATGGCCTGCCCCCCAGTCCTTGTCACGTCAGTACTCCACCACAAACTTCCTTAAGTTGTTTTGCAGCTGCTGTGGGCGAGCTGGATCCTGGCTATGTTGCCTCTCCTCATTCTCCCCTCCATGTCCTCACATTTTCCTCTCAAGTCATTTAGCTTCTTTAGCTTCTAACCTTGTCCATCCATGTCAAAATTATATACACACACACACACACCTGTACAAATTATATAAAGGTTTAAAGTTTCAGCAAGCCATTTGTAAAATACAATACAGCTACAGCATTGTACTAGCATCATTTACTCATTTAACAAATTTACTCTTGTTTCACTTACAGAGCTTACAGCACTCTCTCTCTGTGTATCTCTGTATTTACAGGATAATCGTATTTGTGCTATTGCTGATTGCTGTGTGCCTTTTTTATTGCAGATGCCGCTCCTATGAGGACTGTTGTGGGACTCGCTGCTGTGTGAGAGCTCTGTCCATTCAGAGACTATGGTACTTCTGGTGAGTTCCAGCTCAGCCTGTGTGTTCTTTGTTACAGGGATGGATGCCTGTTCCTGCTGTTAATGTCTTTTCATTTAAAGTCTGTGTAATGGCAATTCTGAGATTTCTTTCAAATACATTAAATATGTTGAAAACTAGTTGTTGAAAACATGTGAAAAGACTTTGAACAATATATTACTGAAATGTGGAGTTCGAGGTTCAAACAGTTTTTCACCAGTGTTCAGTCCAGGATTTTGTGGGCGGTCCTTAAAGGGTGGCTCGATGACACGCCGAGGCCACCCTGAGCATACCCCTGCACCCCTAGCAGAGAGATAGAAATTAATTCATCTCGCTCAGGGTGTTTCAAAGTTAGTCATGTCATTTTCTGAACTCATCTGACACATTTCAGTCACTTCAAAATGGCTGCTCGACTGCTCCCATGAGTGCGTGTGGCTTCAGCACATTCAGAGGACACGCCCCCACAGTCCTGGAGCTGAGAATTCATTTTGACCCGATTTTGACACCTAATTTCATAAACTTGTCCATATTTTTAATTATTCAAATTTGGCTGGGTGGTTAATAACACTTTCTTCTTTCTTTGGTCTGACAAACTCCGAACACATATTTATTCTTACTTTACACGGACTTTAATCATGCTAACATTTGTCAGACTTTTTTTTGTTTGGCTTATAAACAATAGCCGACTTATTTAATCCTGTAATACGATTCATTCTCCATGAGTGAAGCTGATGGATCGACTGCACTCTATGGTGTATTTTGATGATAACATGCTGACATTACTAAAAAAAAAATATCCAGCAGGGACTTCATTTATGCTAACATTTTTGTTTTTTTAAGGGAGGATGGAGGCTGTTTGCCTTTAACCTGTTGGTTAAAGTTAATGTTTGGGCATGTAGTCATGTCTCACTACCTACAAGAGCCGACTCCATGTAGTCTGGGTTCATGTTATTACTATGCTACTAGCTGCCATTTCTCCTGGGAATTGTATGTCATGTTAAGTAGCTCGAAGCAACGCTGTATCAAAGTGTGTCTGTAGTAAAAGAAAGCTTTGGAAATGACAAATGTGCCACACATTTACACATTTACCTTTCTGTGATTTTTTTCTGGAAATTTGTTTTGCTGGTTGATATTTTGATATCATTTGTAGCATGATTGTAGTATTGTATTATTAAGAACTACTGTTGGGCAAATCTCCAGCAGGAGATATAATCTTTCAAGGACACCATAAGATTCAGCACTGCCTCCACCAAAACTAGTATCTCGCTTATGCACAAATAGAAAAGTTAGAATGATGCAGTCAAGATCCTCCTACTGCTGCTGAGTGTCTGATGATGATATCTGCTGCGTTGGAAGCTTCACAGTTCAGAGATTTAAGGTGATTCATCTTTGATGAAGTGATGTTCTTCTTTGTTTAGCATCATCGTCAGTCATTGTAGTTTAACTTGACAACACTCAGCTACCTGCTAGCTTCCTGTCTGACGGTGATGAGAGGCGAGTATGGAGACAAGCCTGTTGATCCTTCTCCGATCAGCCAAGAGAGGTCCACGTCCCGCCACATCACATGAACATTGTTCCATACTTGGAACATGTGTTGACACCTGGGCAACTTTTGGGAACAACTAATGGACCAAACTGCCATTTCCAAGTTCAACAATGAGCTTTATGTTTATTAACAGTATATTCACTCTCATTGTAGATTCATGTTTGTCTGTCAATGATACAGAAAGTATAGATTATTATATGTCAAAGCCTTTTAGGAACCTAAACATGAGATAAATTTGAACCTACAGAGTTATTGTCTGCATTAGCTTTTCGCCAGCTTGAATCCTTTAAATGAGACACAGTTCAAGTTTCTCTGCAGTCATGTTACCTCGTGAACCTGTCTGGTCAGTAGATGTATTAAAGTGGATTATTGTGTTCAGTGCTGCTTACAGGACAAAAAAAACCAAAAACAAAACAACTACAAATGCAGCAGAAATCAGAAACTTTAAACCAATAAAATATGCTTAGTGTCAGCACACAGACATTATTGAACTGCATGTTTCTGCGTGACAGAGGTCCATTTTATCTGAGGAGACAATTTTTCTGCTGTGTGCAACTGGTCATGGCTCTGTGTGGCAGATATAAATAGACGTACATATTTACAAAGTATTCAAACTATCATCAGACACACATTTCCTCCTCCCCCACTGAAGTCTTCATGCTCCTGCTGGACAGTCGCGTGTGTGTTGAGTTGATGTTGAGTTAGTGAAAGGTCTGAGATGTGCTTTGCTTGTCATTCAGGGTGCTGCTGATGATGGGGGTATTGTTCTGCTGCGGTGCTGGCTTCTTCATCCGGAGAAGGATGTATCCGTCCCCCCTGAGAGACGAGCCAGCCTTCAACGTCTCCTTCACCAGGCACCCTGTCACAACACCAGGTACAGCAGGATTCAGACACACAGATGAAAAGCAAATGTGACGTCTAAGATGCGTTAAAACAATACAGCAGTTATGTATGCACAAGGAGAAATGTTGCAACTTGGCTGAGCAACCAACAGCAACACTGTCCCATCAGTCTCTCAGGAAACGCTGTATGCCTTTTGGTTTTTCACTGGTCTGGTGGAAAGGCCATGGGTGGCAATGTCAGTGTCATTTCATCTGTCCTCCTTTGATCGATACAATTGGCCATTACAAAGAAAATAGAGATGGATATTCAGTATTTGGTCGACCTAAGCCAAAATGTCCTCTTAAGCAGCACTTCTGTTCATGAAAACCAACGAACCCTGACGGAGTCTTCATTTAAAACTTGAGATTTTGGGAGAAAGTAGGGCAGCTGATAAAACTCTCTGCCTCTTTAAATGAATGGAGTTTTCATCTGTCAGTCAGCCAAGCAGAAAATTGGATGGAGCACTCTAATAATAACCACCATGTAAAACTAAATCCTGTAGGCGGACTAAATACTAGAAAGGTGTCTCAGAGAGGAAGTCATAACAAGTTTCTGTCTCTGCCAAAGCCAGCCACGTCTCTGTGATGCTACACTCTCCATACTCCCTCTGCAGCCTGGTTAGCACTGTTAGCTCTTCCATCTTATTAGGAAGTGAATTAAATTATTATGAATGAAAGAAAAATCAGACCTTACCTTACTCAATGTGCTACCCATTTACTAATACATGCTGTGGTCATCTCACGACTCGATTACTGTCTCCCCCTCCTGACGGCCTCCCAGCCTGCACAGTGAAATCTCTTCAGATGATCCAGAACGCGGCGGCGTGCCTGGTTTTCAATCAACCCAAAAGGTCACACCCGCTGCTCATTGAGCTCCACTGGCTACCTGTTGCAGGCCGCATTAAATTCAAATCGCTAATGCTGACTACAAAGTTGTCTCCGGTACTGCACCTACCTACTTGAACGCCCTTTTACAGACATATGTTACCTCACAACTGTTGCGTTCCTCCAATGAACGGCGCCTGGCTCTGCCACTCGTTCACTCAAGGCAATCCAGACTCTTCTCGTCTGTTGTTCCCTGTTGGTGGAACCAGTTCCTACCAGATCAGGGGCGTCCCTCTCTACCTTTAAAAACCTCCTGAAGACCTCCAGCTCTTCAGAGAGGACCTCCTCTCCAACACTACCAACAACTGGACATGATAAATCTATCCCTCTATTACTGTCACAGTGCTAGATAAAAGTGTCAGCTGAATGTAAATGTCTAAATGATGAACCATGAGTGGTGTATGAAAGATGACATAGACCACACAGTTTATAAGCAAGCAACCTCGGAACCCATCAGCTTCTTCTGCAGTCTGATTTATACTGTACAGGCTGAGAATAATGACAAAAAAAGTCTGACAAACGTCAAAAAGCTAAATCGAGGTCCCATTTCAGCCAATACAATCTGTCTCTTTTGCTCTTTACATGGACTGCTTGCCTGCATTCAAACATAGCTCACTCAAACATGATTGGTCAATACTACTCGGACTACAGATGCTTCCGATGCCAACGTTTTGCCCTTACCTACATATTCTGATTCATATGCAGGCATGTGTTCATAGAGATGGAGCAAGTGAAGTCAATGATAGCTGTGTTTCTTCTTTCCAGTTTCCCAGCAGCCAGGAAGTATGCAGGGCTTCGGGGTCAACGGGATGACAGGCGACCCAGGGGTTATGACACACCCAGCATACCCGGCACAACCTGGATCTGCACATATGATGATGGGCTCCTATCCTCCACCTCCGTCTTACTGCAACCACCCACCTCCACCCTACGAACAAATATTTCAAAACAGCGACAAGAAGTAACGTCGGCAAGGAACTAAGGAGATGGAACTTGACAAGGAAAAAGGGAAGGAAGGAAGGAGGCTGAATTATCAGGAGAAAGATAAAGAAGAGGAAAGCCTGCCAGTCGTTTGTGGCTTAACTGTTTGTGGACGCAAGACTTGGAAAAAGACCAAAAGAGGCACAATGATCAGAATCCAAATGCACAGACACACACTCATTCACTCACACACTGCTTCAGCTGCAGTGCTTCAGTTACTCTTGATGTTTGTGGATGTATGTGTACAGTGACCATGCCAGCTTTGTTGAACTGAAGAAGGATGGACCCGTTCAGGTCGAGGTTTTTGGATTCACCTGTCTACACCACCCTCCCAATGCAATCTGCAGCCACGAGAGTGCAGAACAGTTAAACTCATGATGTATTAAAATGCTGGATACTGTTGGTCTCACTGGACAATGGTCTAACGAATAGAAATATTTTGGTCTGAACATCAGAAAAACATATCAAATACACGATTCTGAAAAAGACCATCTGTGTACATGATGTTAAAATCTGATTTTCTATCCAGCATTTTACTGCAAGATGAGCTCTTTACTAAATGATGACTTCTTGATACATTTTTTATGACAGTATGTGTAGTCCAGTTACGTAATGACATAATGAGCGACTCTAGCAGTCTCCAGCTCGTTGTCATGTTAGCAGCAGTGAAGCTTTAGTTCACACAGTCAGACAGATGGAAAGCTGCTGATAACATGCCACTTTGATGACTGGTGCGTTGCTGCTGTTCAGCTGGCAAATAGGACATAAAAATGACATGTCGCACCACACCCCACTGGCACAGCAGCCCAGTGTCACGACAAAGTGTGTATCCGCTAGAGGATACCATGTCAGTGTCACTCTTTTCCTCACCTAAGTGTAGAAAGGTACAGTACCAGCAGTAGTATGAAGAGCAACGAAGTACAATCTTTCCCTAAACCGAACTGCTAAGTAAGTACTTCTATTGCTTAAACATTAGGAAGCAGCAGCAGGTCTAGAAGAAACGTCCTTTAAGAGGCAGAAACACTGAGCAGAACATAGGTCTTTTATATATATTTCATATGTATAATTGCTAATTGACAGCAGAATGAGCATGTGTTAAAAAACGTGACGCTGCCGCAGTGGACAGGCGTGTGGATTAGGTGCTTTGGTGTGATACCGGGTTGGGGCATATCCTGATTCTGCCACGTTCCACTTTTTAGATTCTGCGCTACTGATGCCATAACTTGACTCGACGGCAGCTGTCTCTGATGTGATCAACATTATGGTTTTCTGACAGCTAACCCAGCAATGCTGTTCAGAGCTACTTATTAGCCCTGTACAGCTAGCATAGCAAGTAAAACACTAAAACTAGTGAGATGCTAACAGCAGATTTCCATCTGGGCGCAGCTGCATGTACATATGGATAAATATTTAGATCAAATTTACATTACCATAAACAAATCTATATACTGATACTGAAAACAATATGATGAGGAAGGAGAGAAGTGGTTGACTGTGTTGTGTGGAGCTGCAGCAGTGATCCATGTCCCTCAGCTAACATTCCTGCTGAATGGTCCAGTGTTACGTGTCAACAGCCTCCTGCTTCCCAGAGAAGCTAAGGCCAACTTTAGGAAAGCATTACTTCACATCATCTCTCCATGCACGCTCAATGAAAATCTAGAGAAAGAAAATCAACTGCTCGAGCTCGACTGCCTCGGTTTGGTCATTCGCATTGTCTGACTGGATTGAACTTCACGTTTTTTTCTTTAGGATTCATGCAAACATTTAGATTTTTCTTTCAAGTTGCTGCGACAAACATCTCAAGTGCATCCGAGGTAAAATACAGAATTCTCGCAATCCAGGAGAAACACAGTAACGTTGTCATGGTAACACAGTTTCTGCCTGGGTGAATCAAACCTTAATTGCGATCCAATAATGTTTTTTTCAGCACAGCCATTCAAAATATTCTGTGAAAATGGAAAAAAAAGGAGCAAACTGGAGTGAGGAGGAGAAACTGAAATCTGGCATACAGAAAAGGATTGTTCGCAGTTTATCTGTCTCCAAACCTTTTCACTGCAAGCTGTAAAGTTTGAAACATCCAAAATGTAAAGGAATAGTTTGACATCGTGAAACGTGATTATTCACACTCCTATTAAATATGGAGCTGGAGCTGGGAGGCATAGCATAACTTAGCATAGCATAGCTTAGCATAATAGCCCCAACACTTCCTCAATGACATGTTGTTTAATCTGTATACAGAACGGTAAAGATGATCATTTGTGGAAACTCCACCTGAAACTATAAATAGTTGTTTTTATATTTCTGATTATGTTTGGATCAGACAAACAACACACAACATGTTCATAGTGAGTTTCATTTTGATACTTGAAAGTATACTTTAAGGTGCTGTCGCTGCTTTATGCTAAGCTAGGCTAACCACATCCAGACTCCAGCTCTGTACTAAACACGGATCCAACTCTCTGCAAGGACAAGACGGTTAGAAACATGAAATGAAATTAAACTTTATTTATTAATGGACTTGACTTAAGGGCACCATGTAAATGATAAAAATAAGATTTAATTACTATTCATTAACTTATTTGGTATTGCACATAGTTCAGCATCCTTTTATACATACACCCTGGTGTGTGTGTTAGTGTGGATATACATCTTCCTGATGGTGAATTTCATTATGATGAAGTGAACTATACACACTTTTGTTCCTTGGTTTTAAAAGATAAACTGTCTTCAGTGAGTATACAGTTATCTTGTCAGACTGGACGTTAAACAGCTGAATGCTCTCAGCAGGACGTCATGAATGATGAAAGAAGAGGCAGATGGAGCCTGACGTCACTCCTGTCCCGTGCACACATTTCATGCCCATGTTTAGCACGAGTCTAGACAGAAACACACATACATACAACCATGTGTAGTCCTCATTCAGGACGATAAAGAATATCTCACAGAACTTGACCATGTATGTCACAGATCTGCTCATAAAATGTGTTTTGGAAAGTATGTTGAGAATACAAACTCAGTGGATGTTGGTAGATATTAGTGAATAAAAACCGACCAACGACTGAAGTAACAATCATGACTTATGCTAACAAAAAAAAACTTTGTTTAGACTGGAAACAGCTAGCCTGTCCAAAAACAAAAACCACCCACCAGCAAAGTAGTTGCAACTAAATGGCAACTGGTCCTGATCAAGCGTCTTAATTCATGGGTTTTAGAGGTGCTGGTAGGTGGATTGTGTTACCTTTGAACAAAGCTAGGCTAACTGTTTCTACCTGCTCCCAATCTTTATGCTAAGCTAAGCTAACCAGCTGCTGGCTGTATTTTTATGTATATATTGGACAGACATGGGAGTGGTCTCAATATTTTCATCTAACTCTGGACATAAAAATAAATAAGGACCTTTAATCACTGGTGCTGCAGTATAGCGTCTAGCCACTGATGGCAGCACTGAGCAATCCACACCATCTTTAGTTAGATCTATAAATAAATCTGAATAAATCATGATTTATTTTTATTTCCCAGTTGCCACAGCTTTAAGGTCATGAGGAGAATGTCCTGCAGTGAGTTCATGTTTTTAACTTTCTTCCTGGAGGACATTTTATGAGTGGATCTGTGGTTTGGTCGTAAAAGGGACTGAATCAGTGTTTCCAATTTCATGCCGAAAAAAAAAAAAATCACAATTCCCATCAGAAATCTGATGAATATGAACTGACTCTAAATGTGTCATTAGACATGTAGAGTCAGTTCAAATTCAATACCTAACCATTACACAAAGAGCAAACAAGTATATTTGTCAAATTCACACAGATTACTCATTTTTCCTTATAGCTTGTGTTTGTAAAAAGGAGTTTGTACAGAGTGATGTGCCATTTAGCTGAAGAATGACTGCTCCAGTAGAGTAATTTGTGCTTTTTGGTTCTCTTTTGGACTTTTGTGCTGCAATAAATACTTAGATGAAGATGTGGTAGTTTCAAGAGGTAGCCGAGCTCTTTCTGTAGCATAGTTTTGTCCCTGCTGCCATCCTGTCAATATACTCCCTCAACAAGCAGCAACAGCGGGCCTCGTACAAGAACCTCTCAGTGATGATACACAATATTCATTTTTTGTGACAGCTTCATGTTGATTTCTGATCCATTCAGTTTAAATCTGAGGATGGAGAAGCTGCTGAATCACCGGTACACAGCACACCCATATGAGGCTCGTTGTTCCTTGATGCAGACTGAGGACCTTGACCCGTTCAGGCTGTTGACATTTGGCTGTTGGCGTCTTGTTTTTTTTAAGGGAAGTAAATCTTTATTTTGTGGCTTGCATGGCTAAATAACCTTTTAAAAAATGAATTTAAAAAAATGCCAGTATAGGTGTACTAAAATCAAAAGTCTTTTATGGCACAAATGTGCTTCCACCTCCTGCTCCTCAAAGGATGAATGCGCTCTCTCAGAGGACACTTTTTTGTCATTTCTTACACAAGTAGAACTTTTGACCTGATTGGGGTGCTAAATATGCTAATAAAGTTTTATTAATGAATATTTTTTTCTCATTATTACGACTCAGGATATCTCAGTGTGTCGTCATTATGACTTAGTATCTCAAACCTATGAGATCTCATCACTCTATTGTAAATATGACTTTGTATCTTATGAGAAAATTGAATTACTCAGTTACTTAGTCACTTTTAATTGATATGACTCATAACTATGAGATGAGTTTGACCTAGTGTCTCATAATTCTGACTTAATAGCCAACAAAATGAGGGAAAAAGGTGATGAATGGCACCATGCAGGGTTGTAAAGGTAAACCTGTATTGGCTCTTTTTTTGGTTCTCAGCCTGCTTTTACTTTGAATCAGTCTTTTATGAGATTTTCCCTCAGACTCCGTCCTGGTCCATCCTGCTCTCGAGATCTAGTGATGTTTCACTGTGAAGAATGTGTAGTGCACACACCTCAGTAAAGTCAATGGAAGACCACTTTAGAGACCCTTCACACTCCAATCAGTAGCAGGTTTTAGAATAAGACCAGGACCGCGTGCAGCTGAAGCCTCTTTAGTCTCAGGCTGTCCAATATTGGGAATACACAGCACAATATTAGAGGAGCAGGTATTCTGTTTAATCATGTCAAACTATGCAACAGGTACTGGAATCATCTTAACCCTGTGTCCTCTCTGCTGTTTTTATCCTCTTTTTCTCTCCTGCTCTGAGGCTGTCAACGTAAAATACCATTATACATTGTGAAATATGTAAATAAACCTCACTTCTGATAAAATGTGATACGGTCTAATGGATTTACTGGAAGGTAATTGTTCACAGTTGTATTATATTATAAAATGAACAGATACATGTCTTCAAACACCTCATTTCTCTTTAAGCAGGTAAAAGCAAATGCTACATGAGGAGGGCACAATATGGACAACACCTCAACATACTGCAGACCACTAACACCTTCATAATAAACACATAGCTGCACACCTCTGTGAGCGTATCAATAAAAACTAAATATTATAAGACAATATTTGTAGTCCAAGCCATGCTAGCTGTGTGAGCTAGATGTTAACACCACCACACTAACGTCCTCACATTCATGTTTAACATGAACAGCGAGCCAGGTTCTGCTCAAGGTTTCTGCCTCTTAAAGGAAGTTTTTCATTGCCACTGTCATCAAGTGCTTGCTCATGGTGGGAATTGTTGAGTCTCTGTAAGTAATATTTTAGAGAGTACGGTCTAGACCTATTCTAGTGTCATGAGATAACTTTTGTTATGATTTGGCACTATAAATAAAATTGAACTGAATCTTAGTTTAGTGTCTTAGCATGCTAACATTTAGCATAAGTAAAGCAGACTAAAGCACAGTTGAGGTAGATGAGATAGATGTTTTGTCCAATTCAGAAGTCTTTAAAAAACTAATGAAAAGAAAGTCAATTTAGTATGATTTGGCCTATTAGTATTTATTAAATAATTTAAATGAAACTGTCAGTACAGTACTGTATGTGATAATAATGAACTAATTAATGTGAGCCAGAGAAGCAGCAGAAAATTGATGGATTGATTAAGAAATTAAAAAATGTATATATGTTAATGTACCTCTTAGCTTCTTAAGATAGCATTAACAACAGTGTTAGCTTCAGATTTGATATTGCTAACTTTATCTCCACAGTAAAGGATTAGGCAGGTCCTCCTGCAGCACAGTTAACTGTAACACCTGTCTCATATGCAGTTACAGATGTGTAACATCTCCCAATAGCCCGCTGATATTAGTCATATATTGGACATTAGGTTTATATGACATAATAATAAAAAAGAACAATAAAAAAGTGGTACAGGAGCTCTATTCATTCTTTATTTCCAACAATATCAAACCTTGCATGAAAAACACTTAAGACATCTATCATGTCACTTAATGAGGAAAACTAATCACACACATTCAGAGCAAATCAAATGCACAGACAGGACAAAGGTCAAACACTCGTCACCACTGGGATCAGAATCCAAATCTATACCAAACACTTCAGGACCAGTGAACCTGGACAAACTCTGACAGACGAACACACACACACGTTTTTATATGTGACATTATCCTCATGCAAACATTCATGACAAGATCTCTGCAAGAGAATCAGGCATTTATGTGCATTCATGTGCTGTCGGGATTATTAGACACATTTTTTACCACCAGGTGTTATTTCATCTCCCTGTTACCACACCGACCACGATGGCTACCATCTAGGCTCAGGCCTGATTGGACTAAACCATGTCAACATCCTAATGTTAACAGTCCGATGAAGGCAGCTTGATGCTGAAAGAAACTGATCACATGACAGCTTCAATCTTAGTTTTCTTAAATAAACCAAATCATTCATATTTGGTATTTTGGTGTGTGTCATTATGATCTAATCATGTCTGCTAGTGAAATTTATTTGTAGCCTGACTGAAACTTAAAATAATAATTCACAATATATATATTTGGCATCATTTTAATTAACACACTTTTATATTATTATACATGCTTAGCATTAATAAGCCCTTATGCCACTTATTGTAATGTTACAAAACATTTTTAGCTGCAGTTGTCATTTCAAATTAGCTTTCAGAATTTTCCACAAAGTAATGTGGACACAACACATCCGACATTATGATAAACCCAACGAGAAGAACAACTGTGGGTTTGTTTTTATGCATTTGCTCACTCACAAAATGACTAGACTGCTAGCATTCAACTGAACATTTAGAAAACATGGAATAGCTCTAACCTGGATGACACCTGAGCCTAAATGTTAGCCTGGCACTGTGGTGGTACCCAGTCTTGTTTCTAGACTGTACACAGAATATAGTTGGGGAGCTTCAGTTTTAGCTGACGATGCAGACATTATTTTGAGGGGCTCATAGAAGAAAACTCGACATGTCCCATTTGGTTTAATTAAACAACGTAGTAGCTCAAACATCAGGTGTCAGGTTTGAACCGAATAAGCTTCAGCACCTCCATGCTTGATTCCATTTCTGATTCAAAAACTCACAAGTGTGCACGAGACAGATGTCTGATTTTACAGCTGTTCAAAGCAGTATGTCAGAGGTGAAGAGAGGAACTGAAGCGAAACAGAATTAGCACATGCTGTGGTGGGGAAAGTAAGGCCTGGACCAACACAGGTCTATTTAAGCCTTTTTGTGTTCCAGCCCCTAAATAATTTAAAGCATCATGTGCCATATATTATATCATACCCAATTCCTTGTGTGGTGATACCAACAACTCAATTCAGAACTCAACTCGTTTTGAAGTATTTTGGTACTTAACTGAAATCCAAAGCTAACAAGCTAGCGTGGACTGACTTTTTTTCATCAGACTTTTTCTGGTGGCCAACATAAAAACTTTTTCAGCACAGTATTCTAACTTTTATTTCAATTTGTCACACACTTGTCACATTGTGGGAAAAGATCCTCTGCTTCGGCATGGTGGGGGTGGGGACATTTAACTAGCTGGCTAACTGGCTACCTAGCAAGAGCTTTTGGATTTTGGGAAAAACAGGCTACGTCCAGAAACTCAAATTTCAGTCTGATTTCACAGCTGATGTATTGGTCAGCTTGACAAAGGTGTGGTGATCTTAAACGTGACACTGCGCTTGTTTTGTTAATGAAATGAAAGATGACAGAGAAACTTTTACCCACCATGTGACAAATGAAGAACTGAGACAGCACAGCTACAAATACAGGAAGAGGAAAGCACTACACTGACAGGATATGAGGCACCAAGAACCAGTTACAGTGAGCATGCAGAGGCATAGAAATACCAAAACAGCTTTAGTTCACTTCACACACATACACATCCACTCGCACACACCCTCTTTCTTGGCCTAGGTTCTACGATATTAAAGGCTGAGGGCGTACAGTATGTTCATCTGTGTCCATGCCAACTGGCAAGAAATTGGATTGGGTGAGGAGGAGACACGGGGCCCTCGACTTCACCCCAACAACACACTAGAGGATGACAGGGGACCTCGGAGCTGAAGGACTCACAAGAACTGACAGTGTTGTGACAATGTAAGTGTTCATCTTCAAGAAGGGAAATCTCCATCGACATCGTCCTCTTCAGTTCACTTGCTGCTTTATTTTCACTGGATCAACATTCAACCTTTAGCTTTGTCCTAAAATAACCCTCCCTTTATCTTTCTGTATCAGTTGCACTCTGCTCAGTTCCACCCTGATCTTCAGATTGGGTCACTTCGTCGTCTTGACCATGGTTGAAAGCTGTAGCACAAATAGTCCTTATGCAGCGTTCAAGCAAACACTAAAGTCAACTTCCAAAGCAGGTTGTCCTGTCCCTCTTCATCATCCTCAGTCCTGACAGTTGGCAGGTCAAAGTTCAAAGGCGGGGAAACAGGAAGCTTCAGGGTTCGCCAACTCTGATAGGTAGTAGATGGTCCCTGCCATACCTGAGAGGAGGAACACACATTAGCCAGGGTCAGCTACCCATTTCACAGTTCACCAGGGTAAGGTCTTAATTTCCTGCTCGCTCAAGGCCTTGAAGACATTATGCAATAAAAACCAAAAACACTTGAGAGAAAAGGCTGGAGAGCGTATAAGAGGTAATATGAAGTATGGTTCAACCTTCTAAATTGACACTTGAGAGAATTATCTGATCATGACATCATTTCAATCAAGAATACCTCCAACTCTGAAAAAGATGTATTCATACATAAATTCTACAGGTATACCTAGATTTACAAACTGCAGACAGTTCAGTCTCTGTGGGCTTCAAGTGTAGCCAGCAGATATCAAGGCTAAGATTGCATTTGGGCCTATGCATTCTGCCTCTTTTGTTCTCTGGGGCTGATTACCTGCGTGCAACCAAAGCCTGCTCAAACCTGACTGGTCAATACTACTCTGGAAACCAGAACACAGAACATCTCTGGTGCCTTGCCTACAGATCCATCTATATGCAGATATCTGTTTATAGAGATAACTTCTAAGATTGATCAGTGCCCTGATTGAACAGCACTACCAATGTAACCTGTCAACTGATTTACAAAAAGTCTGCATGAGCTAACAGCTGAGGATTCAGAACAGCAAGGACTGTAGTAAGATTTAATGTACATGTATGCGTCTGTTAAAGTGAGGTAAGTTTTTTTTTTAGCAATCTGCATCTAGCATCAGATACACTGTATGTAAAGTTCTTGTTCTACTACATTGAGTGACTTCACTGACAGAGCTCATTAACTCTGGGCTGCCTGCAGACGGTTCACTATAACTTGAGGACATGGGCACATGATAAAACTCTCGTCAAATTTCAGTTTGACACATGAAGAAATTTTCGTGACGACGCTGTGGATGTGAAAAGTAATATTTGGGCTTAAGGAGGAGGTTGGGGTGGTGGAAGGTGCAGAGTGTATCAGCAGAGTAGTGAGTCATGACACATTAAAAATCAACTTAATTGGATGTTACGAGTCAGCTGGATGTTACAAGCAGCTCATGCTATTCTCCATTAATACATGTATCAGTCTTCATATTTAAGAATGAATTATTAAGAAATAAGTCGGACTTTGTGCTTAGACGATTAGACGTCGTGCTTCTGTGCAGTCGCTGGTTGATTTTACTAAAGTAAATTTTTACTAAAGAAGCTTCTCTGCTGTGCTGCCAGTCGTGTCCTGAATTCCTTCATCACAGCTTAGTGAAAGGCCAATCTTAACTTCTTACCGAGACAATTACACAGGATGCTGTATAATAATTGCCACTTTGAGGGAACAGGAGGTAGCAGCAGCAGACTTAATGCTCACAACATAAAATCACAGACGTCATTACATCGATTCAGAGGATGTTCTGCTAGCAAGGGAAGAAAATGTCAAAGCAGTTTTCAGTCAATCTGGTGGAATGTTGAGTAATCAATATTTGATACCTTCAAAAAGAGAGTAGGGTCTGTCTGGGATGCGACAGCCGTGGGTCCCATAGGCCAAACACCACTCAGCAAACTGGAGGAAGGGAATAATGATGTGTTTATAGATGTGACATTTATCATCACGTTTCACATGTATTTCTCTTCAAGCTGTGGACGTTCCTCAGATTACTTCATACTCACCTGCTCCACTGATGAGACTTTGGAGAGGAGCACAAAATATGATGCTCTCCAGTTAATAGACAGTGGACCAATTAAGGCTAGTGGTTGCTAATGAAATGACATTTTAATGCAATTATGCTGTCTAATACAGAGCTGCTTTCAGAACAGAAATAATAAATCCACATTTAGTTTGTGGAAAGGTTGTTCGGTCTCAATCAAGCGGCAACCTCGGTGGCTGTGAAATAAAGTCAACATAGAACCTGCAGTTCCTTGAGGAATAAAATATCCAACCTCACAGCAGAAATAAACATATTTGCAGCCTGACTCATAAATAAGAAATATATAGAAAATGTTATGCTGAGTCTGACAGCTGTTGGATGAATGAAGGACCTGTGGTAGAGCTCCTTCTTACATGGTGGGAGTAGCAGTCTGTTTCTGAAGGAGCTGTTTAAGGGTACATTCAGACAGAATCCAGCGTCAGTAGTTTCGCTACATAGACAACTTATTGTCAGCTTAACTTGTTATTTAACCCCGCCTTCTTAATGTGTTACTGCTCAACCATTCATCAAAAATGTTATTATATTTAGCATTGCACTCTAGTAACATTGACACATTCATGATGAATTGGTTCAAGAGAAGGATCCAAACTGATGTCACAGAACCTGAGATATCAGATTTTTATTCAGAACCTGCTGATTATCCACAATGCAACTCGGCTGCCGCTCAGTGGGAGACGCTATGTCATGCTAGAAGTGGCTAATGTAGCCTTGAGCCACTCGGCTTCAAGCAGAGATGGAGAGCTACAGAAGTCTGGTGAACACACTTCTTTCTGACACACCTCCAGACTCTTTGATTTCAATATTCAGTTGTCGTTTGATGCGTTTCATCTCCTGGTTTAATGGGCGCTTCTGCTCGCTGTAGAGACAGCAGGATGAAAAGTGTGATGAGGCAGCACACTCCAATCTGTGCAGAATCTTTCATCAGACGACTTCTGGTATAGAAGACATATTGAGTCCTGATTCAAAACACCTGAAGCACAGTCTGATACATCGGGGAATTGTAGTCCAAACTATCACAATGATTTATTTTACTAATATCTGACCACAGCTTCTTCTGGTTCCCTGATGACACCACCAACATCCACCGTTAATCAGGACACTTACATGAAGAGTGAGCACATATGACTGATCAGATCACACCAAATGTTTGGCTGTTCATCTGTTGTAGGCTGACTCTTACCTTGCAGACGCGGTACAGGTATTTCTTCTCCTGGGTGAGCTTGTAAAGGGTCAGGAAGGCGTAGCCGTTTCCGGCGGTGCCGTGGCAGATACCGTAGCCTTTTCTGAGCAGGCCTCGCTGCCAGATCACCTCGGCACATTCTGCAGCCTCCTTTAGATACTTCTCCTCTTTAAACACCTGACGAGACACAGAAAGAAGCCAAACGAACAGTCAAACCTGGGACAAAGCACGAGCTGAGCATGGTGAGATAAACTGGACACTTCAAATTCAGGAAAGATTCTGTAAATTCAATATGTTGTAAAAAGTTTTAACCTTCTTGTCATCATCTTGTCATTTTGCCCACATTATGTAGCAGCCTGCTCTGACATGAATGAATGTCTCTGGGCAGTGATGATTAAACTCTAAAATTCAAAGACACTGAACATCTATAAAACATCAGCTTCAACCAAAAACACATGCTCACACACGCCCAGACCTCATTAGTGGATAATAAATCCAATCCAGAGCTGACAGATGACCTGTCACATGACATGTATGCAGCTGATGAGATAAACTGGGACACAGTGTGAACATGGTTTGTCTGATTAGATGTGATTATAGAAGCAGCAGTGTGTGGTCTGTACTGCCAACAGGCTGAATTCATGGAGCTGCTGTGTCATGTTGTCCACGCCACCCGCTGATGTCTGTGTTCTGTATTGTGATTGGACACCAGCTACATCCTTACAACCTGTACCATACACAACAGTTTAATCACCTACATTCATCTCATCATGCAGCCTCTTAGAGGACCAATGTGACATGACTGAAATAACAGGTTTAACTAACTATTACAGCAAACATCATTTACTGCCCCCTCTATGTTCACTGACGGTGCAGAGGTGTATAATTCAGGGAACTCAGACAGTGAAATGAGCCTCTGTGTTGTTTTTGTCAGTGAGGTCTCTGTGGTTTCCATGGTCACAGTCCACAAGGGCAGGCTGGAAAAAGGGCAAGCTGGGCAGTGTGACAGCTCGCTGTTGAAAGCACAGATGAAATGGGCACTTAGAAGGTTCCTGGAATACTTGAGCTGGAAAAGAGTGCGTGATCAGAGGTGATGCCATCCTGCACTGTAACTAGCAAATCCAATCAGAGCACTTACACAGGAACACTGCTAAATTTAGCAAGAAATACTATTTGTCAATTCTGGACCTGAGTATCATCACGGTAATAATGTCAACCTGGTAATGTGTTTTTGTTTGTTCGGTCTGGGATGTTTGGATAAAAACACATAGTTCTGTATGTATTTAAGTTTGGATGATCACATCATGATTAGTAAATAATAACATCAGTAACAAGATGGACAAATCTCTCTAATCTGTTTCATCAGCAGCTCATGGCAACTTTAAGGTGGGCACATGAATCATGTATGGTACATAAACAAGCTCTGTGTTCCATAGCGACACTCAGACTTTGACATCTTCCTGTTACTGGTGACGCTCTCAGCTTTACAGTCTGTAACCTCTCTATAAGAACAGATCTGTACTGTAGAGCCTGATGGATTTTATAAGCTGATATTGGCACAGATCACAGATATACTGGTATTGGCGTATACATTACCTGGCAAACCTTTTTTTAATAGAAAATAATACAGAAAAAGATGCTTGGGGTAATTTATGAAATGGAAAAAACAAAACTGTTTAATGATTTATTGTACTGGGATGATTGAGCAAATGTGTTCATGCTTGTTTCCTGTTCAGAATACATCCATTGTGTCTACTGTTTGAAAGACACTGTGGATTATGTATAGTTATTTAAAATCTTTAAATTCACAGTGAAGTTGACTGTTTTTTCAGTGCACAACATCTTTTTGGGCGATACACTTTACTGGTGTTACGGCCGTCGCCCCCGGTATATTCTTGTGTGTAGTGTTGTTTTTGTATGTAAATCCAGTTGCCGGCATCAACGTTATTTAAACTTGAAGCGCCTGATCATCCGGTCAAAAAATATCCTAAGTCACATGAAATATCAATCAGATTTTTTTACTCTGACTCTTGAATATGGATATTGGCACCTAAAATCCAGTATGAGACATGCTCTATTGAATTATTATTGTTCAGTGAAACAGTGTTTGTATACATAGGGTCACCCATCATGCACTGCACTGTAGATCACTGTTTCTGCAGGAGAAAAATGAATGAAACAGTTTTCTATGGAGTACAGCGTGTAGACTGTAGAGCTGCAACAGCTGACCTGAAGTGATCAAAATACATGCAGCCATTGAAAAGCTGCACTTGTGACAACAAATGGAAGATGTGTTATGTGTTCTGTTATTAGCGGGCCAGTGATGAGCAATCGTGTCTCCCATTGTGCTTTGTTCTCTGTTTGGTGCCAAACAGTCTATGCATTAGTGAGAGGAATGAGAATGCCAGAATAGAAGCACATTAGCTGCCAAGTGGCTCCCTAATGGGCCAAGAAAAGAAGAAATTTGCCTTCAGTGCATTACTGCTGTGTGTGTGTGTGTATTTGAAATTAAAGATAGCTGGGGTTTAGTCAGGGAGGGAGTATGCATATCACAGATTTGTCATAACCTGCTCTCAGGTTCATCAGTGAAGAGAGTGTTTAATCAAATAGATTAACCAATGTATAACATGATATACTGTCTGTGCAGTGCAGAGCTCTGCCACAAGGTGTCACTGTTGTTCACGTGTTTGAGGTGGGGACAGGGTGCTTTCATGAAGAGAGCTTTAGTCTGGTCACTTCAGACAGATACAGATGTTTGACTGCTGTCACACAAAGCATCCTCTGCGGCCTCACCTTATGAGCCATGATGAGCATATGGATGACTCCAGGGGCTCCGTGGCACCAGTGAACCAGCCGGTCACTCTCATTACTCAGCGATGATGGGAAGTTCCCCGAACGGAACTTCTTGTGGCGGACGTAGTCGATGCTGGGACGGACTAACTCTGCCAGAATGTCTGGATGGACCTTTGCTCCTGGCTGCAGAGAGACAGAGACAGAGGGTTCGCTTTCATTTCTATTGGTTAGCTCTGACCCAGTTACTACTTTCCTGGAGACAGAGTTTATCAATCGATATCAATCAACTGATGCTGGCTGAATGTTGAAACACACACACCTTGTTGCATGATTTTACTCTCCAACACGTTTCAAATGTTCAGTCAAGTTTAAGGAGTGGAGTGATTTGTTAACTTTGTGGTTGTCAGTAAGAAATTAAATGCATCATTAAATATTCATTTTATGTCATCTGTCAATAAAATATAGGTATTTGTAGATATTCACAAAATTAGACCTGACCGGCTGTAGCGATAGTGGAGCCGGGCCAGAGTTAGAACACATGAACTAAACTCAATATATGAGACAGACAATGTGAGGTAACAACTATGACATTTTGTCTAAGACGTGCTGCAGAGATAACTACTGACATTAATGTTCAAACCAAGCTTTGGCCTGGACTTGTGCCTCAAGAGATCATGTTGAGTCACTGCAGCGTTCAGTCTGTTCTCAGTTCAACATGAGGACAAAGGAGTAAAGAACCACAGAGTGGAGGGACAGAGCTGCTGCTAGCCACCCCCGGTACCAGCAGCTGTAGAGGAAAGACCCGGAGCCAGAGCTTCTTGAGGAATAAACACCCAGAGTCACACCAGATTCTGCTCTGATCTCCAGTCGTTTGCCAGTAGGACTGCTCCAAGACTAGTAATAAATCACTCTCATTGCTCAACTGCTTTATATTTAAACAGAGGCTGGGCAAGGAGATTGCTTGGTGAAAAATAAGTAAGGAAGTTGGACTAAGTAGTGAAAATGTGCCTGTTACTTGATTCCAGCTATCGGTTGTACTTTACTATAAACTTAAAAGTTAGTATAGTCCTCATCGATGTTCACAAACGAACATTTTAAAAGTTGCTTTCTTGTTGTCTTGCAGACAGACGTGACAGAGTATGAGTTCAGACTTTTTACAAATCTCCATCATGACGTAGTTATTTCAGCATCCTTTGCTGCATGTCGTTCCTCATCTGTCTCTCCCCACAATCCTGTCGCTCTTCAGCTGTCTCTGTCAAATAAAAAGCTTGAAAAAAGCCAAAAAATATCTTTAAAAAAAAAAAAAAAGTTAAGTTTAGTCAAATGTCAGTTGATTAGTTTAATTACTCACTGACTTTGGTTCATTTTAGGATTCATGCTTCTTTATTATTCTGAAGTGACATGATGACAAACATTGAGCAGTCAGCACTGTGCTCTTTTTAAGTCTGACACACTTCAAAAACAGGCAGCAGATTCTTTAACTGGTCTAGATGGACTCCACACACACACGGACTACACACACACACACACACACACACACACACACACACACACACACACACACACACACACACACACACACACACACACACACACACACACACACACACACACACACACACAGAGGATGATGGAGACGTGAATTATTTATTTCCAGCATGCAGTTCAGCGTGTTATTGAGAACATCAGCTAACAGGAAGGAGACACATGACAGTAAACCTCACTGACTACTTTGAATTTATTTAAGTTGCACTGTGACTGTGACTACGGAGTAAAATTCACTTTTCTCTCAAAGATTCTGCACGTGCATCTTGTTTGATATGTCCACCCGAGCTGTAACAACAAACCTAACGGCACTTGAAGGTGCAGTAGTAAAGTGCAGGCACATCCACTTCATACTCATTTGCATGCAACAGTTTGATCAAATCTCACAAAAGCCCCGATTCAGCTGAGCTGCCAGCAGCACTTGTGTGATGTGCGTGATGCTGCAGGAGTGTACAGCTCCTCCAGCTGGCTCTCAGCCCAGGACAGTAAGACTTGACACCGTTAGACCAAGATTAAACCACTGACCTACTGATTCATGTTTCTTACTGGCATCAGTCCACCAATAAAAACATAGTACTCTTACAAAATAATGAGGCTGAATCACTGGAGACTTGAATGATTTAAGGGCCAACATCTAAACATCTTAAACCCATCTTAACACTTGACCATTAATGAAACAGACCTTGCTAAGAGGGTCTAACCTCTTCTGACAACAGCTGGTATAATTAATAGTCAAGATATTAGTCAGCTTATTAAGACCATATTTCACTCCCATATTACTCATCAGGAAAAAAAACAGAACAAACATGTTGGCTCAGGCCAATAAAAGCTTTAGCCCTAAATTATTCCATCAGCAATCAGAGACTGATTGATGGAAACATTTGCCTAAGCTGCAGAGCTGAGAGGATCGGCATGCTACCTGGATCTTCACTGCATCCTTACTACAGGGAATCCAGGTTTTTTATGATCTTGTCACATCTTCACATGTTCATCATGTTGGGATTTGTGTGGTGATCTAAGGCCAGGTGGTTCTTATCATGATTACCATTTCATTTTAGATTTCAGTTCTGTTTGACTCTACTTGTTGATTTTAGGTCTTTATGTGTTGAAATCAAAACAAGGAGCTCATTTGTGACCTTAAGTGTCCCCCTGTCACCACCTCTGCAGCTGCCTAAAGGTTCTGATCATATTTGCTCACAGTAAGGTTCAGACATCCCAACCATATGGAAATATGACTACAGAGCACAAGAGTAACACTGAGCAAGTCAAATATTTGCACATTTATTTGTCTAAACCACAAACTGAAAATTTGAAAAATGGAAGTGAGTGGACCCATTCAGCCTCATATTCACACTCTCCTACCTGCATGAGCATGTAATAGATGCCAGCCATGCCGTGGGCAGCGCCGATGTACTGCTTCTTGTGCCATTCGTAGAGCAGAGGGCAGCGATCTGTCTTCTTCTGCTCTGCTGACATGTTCTTCCCCGACTCCAAGATGGCCGTCACCACCTGAGGAGTGGAACAAGTGAAGGAGTAAATGACGGGTCTGACTGGATCCTGGCAAAAATGCTAGTGCTCTTTAGGAGAAGTGAATCCGACAGCTCGCTAGCTTTTGTTCTTTTGTCTTTATGTGTTCAAATCTGATTATAGAATATGAATGATTTTAACTAAGAAAACATCAATTTAAAAGACTGCACGCAGTGGTGGATACTTCCTTTATTTTTTTACTGTAATTGTATTGTTATGTTCAGATGTGTTTCTTGTTCCCTGTAGCTGTTTGTCTCATTCCAGTATGTGACATTTTTTTTAATCGATGCAGCACGGGTGGAAGTCAAGCCCCCAGGAAGAGCACATCTGACATGGTGGCCAAGCCAATATAACGACAGCAACGGCATCGACACATGATGATCACTGGCCTAAACAGAGTTTTACCATGAGCATTGTGAAAGAAGCACAAAACGACTTGTTTCACTCTCAGAATGTGATCCATTGGGTCGAGTAAAATTCAGAAAGTCTCAACGAGCCTTAGGATTAAATCATTTTGTCCACATTCAAGTTAGAAGAAACTTATGCAGAAGATCAGAAGGTCATTTTATGTCCAGAAATCAAACGTCTTTGGCTTCATGTGCTGATGAGCAGCTTCCATAAGAATGAACAGGAGACCTGCCTTCAACGTTCTATCCACTTGTTTTATACATCCAAATTCCTATGCTGTGGGACAATAATGTAAATCTTAAATCTCTTAAAGATTAGTTCTGAGCCAAACAGCTGACAGTGTCAATGAGGTCAGGAAACGTGGAGAGAGATACCAGTTTTATGGTGCATGTTTTAACCGCTGGGCCACCATCCTTTCACTCATTCTTCACTCAGTCTTAGTACAGACACCAGCGTACAGACACACTGACCAGACAACAGAACAGGTTTGATTTACAGAACTAACATTGATCAGTTACAGCTGTGATGTTTGAGATTTCTGCTGGCAAAACTTTTACTAATCAAAAAAGAAGGAGAGAAACAGGATCCAAATTAGAAGCAGCTATCAGAACGCAACCCTAACCTTTATTAAAGCTACAGTACAATCCAGACTGACATCTGTACCTTAGCATTGATCTGACAATCCTAAAAGTATGGCACTTATTTAAGAATATAATGCAGGTTACTGCTTTGTTTCCATATTGCTGTCTGTAACAACATGTTGTGTGCAACTGTACAAGCTATTTTTGTTGCTCATTCTTGTTAGAGTACAGCACTTCATTTCTGCAACTTCCCTCCAAAATCAGTTTTTCCATTTTGAGATCCTGATGCCTTCCACTCTTATCCAAAACGGAGAACACAGGTCCCTCCTTCAGTGTTTCGTTTAATGTCTCCTGTGCCCGTATAGTCATGAAAAAAAGAAAGATCTCAGAGTGTACTTTTGGCTGTCACCTCTTTTTATAGTTTAGATTCATGCTGATTAAACGCTGTTGAGGATAAAAAAGACCTGACCTGCTGGGTTTCACATACTGTAGTTAGGCTAACGTCACTTTAGTTCCAGTGACAAACAAAATGCGAGTTACGTAACATTACAACCACACACTGTGGACATGACCACAATGACAATAGTGTCTCTACCCAACCTAATGTACCAATGTACCAAGTTTTCTTCCACCCATCTCATCCAAAAATCTATAAAAATGATTTTAACATTAAGGTGTATTAAATACTTGATATATTTTCTTTGCAGTCTTTTATCAGTTTTCCATTCATCATTTACAACACTGCTTAGTTAGCACAGTACACATTTTGCAGTGTCATACCTTCAATTATTTCTTTTGAATATTTAATCACACTAATTATCATCCACTGATATATAAGAGTACAGTCTAAACATGCTCTATATGGAAACTGACTTCTGTTGAGATTTGGCACTATATACAGTACTGTAGATAAAACGGAATTGATTGAAGATTTGAGAGATCTATATGTAAACATGATTGTGTCACAGCAGTTATAATATTTACTGTCTGTGCAGAAATGGTACCGCTGAGAGATTTCCTTCTTCAGGAGGTTTATAGTATTTTATAGTGAGGAAATAACTCTTCTGCTTTGAGTTCAGTCAAGTCTCTACAAGTACTTTAGTTTCTCTTGATCTCAGCACAGCTTTCAATGCTGCTCTAGCTCATGCTCTTTTGCTTATATATATATATATATATATATATATACACACACACACACACACACACACATATATATATATATATATATATATATATATATATATATATATATATATATATACATAGAGAGAGAGAGAGAGAGAGAGAGAGAGTTTTTACCATTTGTACTGTTTTCAGTGTTCTTAGAGCAGTGCCTCATTCATTTGCATTCTTTTTTTTTTTTAAGAAATACAGTCAAACAGGCTTCTAAATAATCTGTTTTCATCTCAGACTCTTAAATTAAAAGTTACCCACTGCAAAGGGGCCCTACACACACGCATCACTGCCTCCAGTGAAAAGTAACAGAAGGCCATGCAGGCCCTGAGAGGAACAAATGAACTACAGAGAAGGTCAACAGCTGCTGACCTTCTCAGTAATTCAATAAAAGAAAACTCAGAGAAATCTTCTAAAATCTCTAAAAATCTACAATACAAACATGTGCTGTACATTAGAGCTTTGATTCTCAGAATACTTTGCCATCAGCCCCATGACTAATGAAAACATTAGGAATTTATTTAAGAATATTACAATGAGCAGGTCATTTGCTGTCTGAAACACAGCGAGGCACATGTGATAGAAATCTTCATTTGAATTTGATCTTACATCTTTTGTGTTTTGATAATATGTGTCATTAGAATATCAGACTACAACTAGACAAGTGTGTGAATGTTGACTTAACCAGCCGACTCCTGTCCACTGCAGGCCCTACATATTTGAAAGGCACTTTCATCATTTTCATTTGAGTTTGATCATGCATATTGTTATTTTTTTGGTTTTTAAAAAGGCTTTGTACTATATTCAAATTGTAAATATAGGCTGTTAGTTCCACTGCTGTAAAATGAATAGGATTGTGACTCCAGACTTCATGACTCAATTAGTTATTTACTTGTTTTGATAATAAGTTAGCACTGCTGGTTTGAACCTCAGCTGGGGCCTTCCTGTGTGGAGTTTACATGTTCTCCCTGTGTCTGCGTGGGTTCTCTCCAGGTACTCCAGCTTCCTCCCACAGTCCAAAAACATGAACCGATTAACTGGTGACTCTAAATTGGCTGTAGGTGTGAATGTGAGTGTGAATGGTTGTTTGTCTCTATATGTCCTGTGATGAACCGGCGACTTGTCCTAAAGTCAGCTGGGATAGGCTCCAGCTCCACCGTGTCCCTGATGAGGATAAGCGGTTACAGATAATGGATGGACTTCTGTCAGGTCTCAGGTCAGATTTGGGCCTGTTTGTTGCATTTAGTATTGCCTCAGGTCAAGCTTGGATTTGGATATTTTCTCATCATTTATTAAGCTATCTCATTTTTCTCTCTGACTGTGACAATAACCAGTGCCTATGCATGCCTAGTAGGTGTGAAGAAATGACAGGACAGTGTTTCCAATTTTATCTGACAGCCACAATAAAGCCAAACCGTAGCTTTGGGTCTGATCTTAAAGACACAGGTACAGACGGGCTGGTCTTGGTTTGAGGTGCATGTAGAACTCTGAATACTAAGACTACAGTCTGGTGTCAGGAGGATGGGTCTACCATTTTATGATTCTACTTGATACAACAAGAATACGCTGGGCTTTCAGTGCTGAAGCCGTGATCACACTGCAGCCCAAACTGTGCTATGAAATACAAACATGCAAGTGTTCTCAATGGTTTCACTACACAAACCTCATACTGTGGGTTTCTGTCACCACTGCTGCATAGCTCTATCGGTTAGACTATATACAGTGTATACGTACGTACGTGTGTGTGTGTGTGTGTGTGTGTGTGTGTCTGTCTAGGGGTTCTGAGTCAGCAGTTTATGCAGTCCCCATGCAGGATATAGTGAAGAGTGAGTGAAAAAGAAAGGAAAACAGTGCTGCAGCAGCAACCCTCCCTCCTGACAGAGCAGATTTACAGCCAGTTTGTTCAGTTCCACATCCCTTCACTGCTATACATCTATACTTATCTACTGCCATCCGGACCTCTCTTTGCCTCACATGCTCCATTTCCCCCCCAAACTAAAGCTTATCTTCACAATGTACACTTCAGTGACATTTTCATCTAAATCTATGCGCACATTAATCTTAATATGTGCATAATTAATCTCCTCCTGTGTCTTGTCAAGGCAGGCACCACCCAGCAAACCTTCTGGTCTCACGCACACACACACACGCGCGCACACACGCACACACGTACACACGCACACACGCCTCAATAAGCAATCAACTGCCTCTCTTGAAGGGAGAAAATGTAATTTAGGGAGGGGATGTAATCTGTCTGAAGTGTAAATTAATCACTGCAAACAAACTGAAGCCTTTGGGATTCACCATCAAGAGGACTGAAGAGGACAGACCTAATTTACAAGCTGTGGAAATGACAAGCAGGCCGACCACATCCCAAACTAACTGTTTGCTAAACTTATTCACTTCCACGTGGAGTGGGATGCAACTGAGGACAAGACTGACACGGACATAGGGACATAGAGACCCAGAGGTGCTTGAAGGGTTGGTTGTCAGTATATGATGCCATAAGCAGTGAGTGGAGCCTGTTGGTCTGTGACGGTCCATCAGTTTGGACCTGATACAAAAGCAACATTCTGATCAGAGTTTTTGAGCTATGCCCAGGCTTCTTCCAACCCAGAGTAAACACTGAATTCATAATGAATACATTATAAAATGATAAGTTGCACTTTGCTAGAAATGACACACACACATACACATACACACACATGGACACAAACACACCTTTTATTTTATTTTTTTTTTTTTTCCTCAAGCTGGCACAAACTGTGTGTGAATTCTGTGTGTGACTGCAACCCAAACAATCTGCCAGCAGAAAAACACCAACTCCTCAAATACAGAACCCTGAGCTGAAATGTTGTTTTCAGCACAATATAGAGCAAGCCGTCAGTCAGAAGACAAACAAATGTTCAAAACAGACCCCAGCAGGAAAAACTGAAATACTCCACTGAGCAGGAGAGTGAAAAAAAAACCTGACATGAAGAAGAAAAAGTCTCAAAGCTTCAGAGAAGACACCACCATGGTTTAAAGAGACCAGAGACAAAGAGCACCCTGGAGCACACACACTGTTTGGTGTACAGAGCGCTGCTGTGTGTGTGTGTGTGTGTGTGTGTGTGTGTGTGTGTGTGTGTGTGTGTGTGTGTGTGTGTGTGTGTGTGTGCGCGTGGTGACAGCTCTATAAGTACAAATGATGGTGAGATGAACAGCAGTGCAGAGCTGCAGGGAACTGGAGCTTTAAAGCTTCACACTTTTATTCCTTCATTAGTCATAATAATACCTCTATCCAACACTGCCTACTCTCTCAGCCCTTCTGTCCAAGCGTGTGTGTGAAAGTGTCTGTGTGTGCATACAATGTGTGTGTTTTGGTCTGGCATTTTACCAAACGGGACAGCTGGTCCTGCAGTTTCTGCAGTGAGTGTGTGCAAGCTTAAATAAATAATCAAAATGAGTGTGGAGGATTATTATCCTCTGTGTGTGTGTGTGTGTGTGTGTGTGTGTGTGTGTGTGTGTGTGTGTGTGTGTGTGTGTGTGTGTGTGTGTGTGTGTGTGTGTGTGTGTCCTGATACTAGTCCACTTTTGTCCCAGCTCGATGTCTAACAGATGGTTATTACAGCAGCCTTACACAGAAAAAATGTCTATCATCTGAAGATGTTTCCCGAGCACAGTTTGACCTCCTCTGAGGGAGCAGAGGTAAAGGTGAACATGGAAGAAGATTAGAGCCCGGCCCGACATGTCTACACGTCCTTATCGGACTGAAAATGATCTGACAAGCGGAGAAGCAGAAAATTATTTTGGTGCTATTTAAAAAGAGCCGACTGCCCACACAAAGTATCGAGTGTACCAGTGTTTAGAGCCAAGAAGTGGCTGAAACTAATTGCAGTGCAGAGACATGTCTGAGGACATTTGTGCCTGTGTTTTTAGAGTACAGTTTGTCCACGAGCATTACAGGTGGAGCCAGTTGTAGACATACCGTTTATGGCATACCCCCCCCTTCAGAGGTCAAAAAAAGTTGATGCCCTCCACCTCTTTATCCATCATAAAAAATGACAGACATTCAGCTTTGGTTCACTGCAGTCTGTACCTCTGCAGTGGTCCATGCTCCCTTAGAGGGGCCCCACCCCCAGTTTGAGAACCACCACATTAGATGAAAATGAACTGTCTTTACCTAAAATGAGACCAAATCTATCAACGATCAAATAACTCAAGTATGAATAAAACATACTGCACATTTTCAATAAAAGACTGAGGCTGCATTCAGACAGGATCAGGCGCTGCCGCAAATTGCTGCAGGGTTGTGTTGAATGTAACCGCTGTGAAACAATCAGGAAATAACTTTTTATTTCGCTGATGACCAGCCTTATTTAGGCTGCCACTCCCTCACTCTCATTCACTGCATCTCTCTCACAAACCTCTTCATGTCACAAGTAGAGTATCAGAGTTTAGTCCATGAATCCACCTGGACAGTCTCAGTTTCAAAGATGTTTCAGGCTGACTGTGGAGGTTTGCCCGGTCTGAGTATCTGATTACTTATTGCCTGGTAGAGCATCCGCCCCATGTACAAAGGCTCAGTCCTTGCCGCAGCGGCCCAGGGTTCGAATCTGACCTGTGGCTCTTTCCCGCATGTCATTCCCCATCTCTCTCTCTCTCCCCACATTTCCTGTCACTCCTCAAGCTGTCTCTGTCAAATAAAGCTTTTTAGCTCAAAAAGGCTAAAAAAATATCTTTAAAAAAACTCACCACCCTCACTCAAATGAATGGATAAACCTGCATTTTCTCCACAGCACCGGATCCTGTCTGAATGTAGCCTAAAATGAAGCCTGGACCCTGTGCTTGTATGCAGGGTCGACTCTGGTCATTGAGGTCAATGCCTGTCATTGATCATGGATTCCTTGTGCAGCAAGTCGAGTAAGCAGATCAATCAGATAAGCATTTCACCTAACATCAGCTTTCAGTGGACAATATGCAATATGTGCTTGATTCATTATACTTTAAAAGAGCAGTGTGTAGGACTCAGGTGGCATCTAGCGGTGCAGTTGCTGACTGCAATCTCCTCAGCTCACCCTCTCTGTCCTGCTGTGAAAATTTGTTCTGTGCTACCGTAGAAACATGGCAGTTCGACTCTGTGGAAGAGGCCCGTGATGTCTGTAGATATTAAAGGCTCATTCTAACATAACAAAAACATAAAGGGTCTTATTTTAGGTCATGAAAACAGAGTTATGAATATTATATTCTGGAAATAGAGGCCCCTAAATCTGACACTGGACCTTTACAAGAGTAGATACAAAGTCAAGTTTTACATGAGTTTTATACAAAAGCAAGTGTGTGTGTCACCTTTGTAATGGTGCCCTCATCCACCGTGTCAGCTCCTATCTCTTTGTTCACGTAGAGCAGAGCATAAAGGTATCCGGCCCGGCCGTACAGCAGCTCGTCTGGTATGTCGGAGTCTGGACTTAGCACTGACCGCTGCAGCTGGAGGAGCCTGACAGACACACACAGGATCTACTGTTAGCTCAAGACCTGCAGCTTCCATCAGAGAGACAGAAATATGGTTCAAAGGATCAGAACTCTGTCACCACGTTAACAGGTTTTCAAAGACTGACATAAATGGGAAACAACATAACAGGTGGTATTTTGTGCTGAGACTTAATACCAGAAGCCAATGTACTGTTGTCCAACAGTATTTACATGCATTTCTCCAACATTTCCATCATTAGTGTCACTGAACTCATGGTAAGAAGCCACACAGCAAACTCTGACTCAGGCCTGTAGAGTGACACTCTTTGTTCTGCTTCAGAGGCAGCAACATATCTTCATGTCATGAAGTTGGTTTCAGTTATTTTTCAATTTAATTGACAGACTTACAGAACATTATTGTTAAAAACACATTAATGAGCCACACTGTTGCACTGGGTGACATGTTCCTTCATTACCGTGAACACACACACTTAAGTTTATATTGACTCAGACACACCGTCCTGCTGCCCCAAATACTCACTAGAGCACCAAATGTGGAACAATCCACTGCTGAGAATAGAAGATTTCCTTCTGTTTGAGCAAGAAATTACCTTTAAAAAACAGGTCAAGCATAATATTTGCAAGTTTTAAGTCTTCTGTAGGAATCAAAGCATTTGGAACTGACACAGAGAGTAGCCAGGTCAGAGAGTTTTGAGAGATACATTATTGATTTTGACAATAAAGCAATATAAGAGAATGGCAGCACAATATTTCAACCATGTGTGCCTGAAATCTTTCCATCACTTCTGCATAAAATATGCTTGTGTTGGGGTGTCGATTAGCTCAGTTGGTAGAGCAACCGCCCCATGTACGAAGGCTCAGCAGTGGCCCAGGGTTCGAATCCGACCTGCGGCCCTTTGCTGCATGTCATTCCCCATCTCTCTCTCCCCACATTCCTGTCACTCTTCAGCTGTCTCTGTCAAATAAAGCTAAAAAAAAAAAATAATAATAATAATAAAAAAAAATGCTTGTGTCCAATCAAGGTGACGTGGTCCACATTACATGCAGCGTGCTGAACAATCACATCCATCCCAGCACCCGCAGCTCCAGACACTCACCTGGACAGACAGTCCTTGCTGTCGGCAGTGTTGTTCAGTTTGTGGTGGACCACCGCACCCACTGCGAGCGGCCCCGCGTCGCCACACAGGAACGTCACTTTGCGGCCGTTCAGGATCCTCATGGTCCTCTTCACGTAGTCCAGTGCCCTCTGAAGGTGGGAGGCCTCCTGGGACACGCGGTGCAGCTGGAGGTACAGCAAGGCAATGCCTGTAGTGAAGACAGCAGATGGGGGATCAGTCATAGGTTGACCCTGACACGCGGATCATCACTGTTTTATTGGTGCTGGTGACATACCTGTCCAACCGGTGTAAGTGGAGAAGTCATGGGGGTCGGCCGTCTTCAGGCCCTCCTCCATCTGCTGGAGGAGATCTTTGATCTTATTCTGGACCTTCTTCTGAAATGATGCGCTCACCTGAAGAGAAGAGAGCACATTTATTAGAGCTGCAACAATCCGACAATTAATTATCAACTGTTAAATAAATCGACAACTATTTTGATAATCGATGAATGAATTCTGAAATGTATGTGAATATTTTCTGGTTAATCCTCCATGACAGTAAACTTCTAATGTAATCTTTGGGCTGTGGACAAAACAAAAACACAATCTAAAGATTTTCTAACATTTTATGGACCAAAGAAACTACTCCATTATTTTCAGTGTCCATGAATTGTTCTCGATAAACGATTTGTTGCAGCCCTGTTATAAACCGCAGCCATCTTCTCAGATGAAAATATTTGCTGGTTTCTGACTCTTCAATGATAATACACTGAAGATGTCTGAAATCATCTGTTTTGTCTGACCAATGATCCAGAAGCCAGTGTGTCAACTTGAACTTACTTGTGGTGGGCATTTTTTTTAATCCTCTGACATTTAATAGACTAAATGATTAATGGAAAAAGTAATCAACAACAGACAATGATGGGAATAATTGCTAGTTACAGGTTAATAAAATAGAAATAAAGCAGTTAGATTTTTGTCTCATGTAAACATTAAACATAGTTGTATTTTGTAAATAAACATACAACTATCCTTGGGTGTGGCCACAATAGCTGTGTAAAGAAATTAACAATAATTGTCTTGTTTTGAGTTTTGAAAATCAGATTTACATAATTTGTCTTTGCACAGAAATACATCTGCATTAAAGTTATTTTAGTGGAGAATGGTCACTTGAGGGACAAAAAAATGACCATAAAGGATGGTCAGGTGTATCCTATGCTAAAGGAGATAAGAAAGGAAGCACAGAAGCTCCTAACATTTAGAGAATTCAAACAGCTGCTACGTAAATATTTCCCCGTCATTTAACTCAGTTAGGAACCTTCCTAAGCATGTGCCCCACAAGCCAATCATAGCAGTGAATGCTCCTGTGTGCTCTACGAACCAATCAAAGCAGACCAGTCTCCAAAGTGAAGCAGCTCAATGAATTCAGCCATCATCCATTTCATCATTTATTCCCGTGTTTTTCCTTCTGTCACATGTCAGAGTGAAACAAGTGGAACAGACAGATTCCCAAACAGATGTTGTCACCTGCACAGATCACACTGCCGTGCTCCACAGCTGGCTCTGTACCGCTACTGATGACATCATGTGATGAGCTGTTTTCATATAGGATAAACAGTGAACTCGTGTACTGCTTCCAGTGGTCATTAAACACCTCAAAGTGCATCCTGTCTGTCTGTGGTGGAAGGCCTAATGATTTCTCAGACCTCAGCCAGTAGGTTATGACCCAGACTCTTCATCATTAGGATTCATTTCAGGAAACACACTATGTTAATGAGGTTATTTTTCACAGGGCTCAAGGCTCCGTTTACCCTTTACAGTTTTAGCAGCATAGGTCAGACCGTGCTTCAAAGCCGGGTTTGATCATATAGTTAATGAATTCACATTCAGCCTACAGTGTGAACTGTATGAAAGGAAGAGGAGGAGGGGAGCTTCCTGGTTAAAAGCAGCTACAGAGATTACAGAGTCTCTCTCACTAGCCACTTCTTAAAAACACACACACACACACACACACACACACACACACACACACACACACACACACACACACACACACACAGGGGAGTCAGAGCACACAGGGAAAGCAGGAGCTATTTGTTGGAGTCAAGGCTCATTTACTTGATCCACTGGCCTGAGAAATTAACAGGAGCTGCTTAGAGAATAGGTTCCTCAGCTCAGGCCAATCTCTGCTGCTGCTAGTGAAAGCTAGTCATGTGCACACTTGTGTTTCATGTTTCAAGTTGGTACCACTCTGCATCTGCAGTCACCATTTGACTCAGTGCATGATGATATAAGGTTGGGTAAACTGATACAGGCCACACATGAAAAATAGCCTGTACGGCTAAATGTGCCATATTCACATGATGGACTTCATGTTCATGTTAATTAATACAATGTTTCCCTCCTTACTCTCCTTACTGTCATTAGTGATCAAATCAAAAGCCAAAGAGTCAACAGGGTTCACCCTACGATAACATGAATCTAAGAAAAGACAAATATTTGCTAAATTACTATAATTATTATTAACAAAAAAATTCAGATCAATCAAAATTAGCATTAATTAATCTGCAGTCAATTACTAATTAATTGACCTTAACATTCTTGTTAGGCAAAGTCAGATAGAGAGACAGAGCAGGGACTTCACACGTGTAATGTGTCTATAGTGCTTGGAGTTGACCACCTGTTTAAGACCCAGGTGCTAATCCCTCCCCCTAAACAATGCTTGTCCAATCATAGCTTAGCTGCAGTACCACAGCAGGCCCGCCAAGGATTGGAAATCTGAAGAGAAAAACACAAGAGTGAAAGCTGAATGAACGGATGAAACAGTGTGTCTGGTCACTCCTGGGGAGCTGTTGGTATCTGTTGACACTGGAAAGCTCTTTCACTTCATCATTCTTGTCTTTATTTTTCCCATCAGGCTCTGAGCCACTTTGCAGGGCTCGACTGTAACCATGGCAACCGATTCTTTGCTTTTGGTTGCCATCAGCGACAACCACTTTTTAAACATACAAAAATAGGGACAGCAAACAGCAAACTGTGCACCCCAAAACAAATGCATGTTAAATCTTGGATGCAGCAGTGATGTTTAAACATTACTGTAACAGTCAGAACAGGAAGCAGACAACACTGCAGGCGTGTTGGTGCGTTTATTCACGTGTGCACAGGCATCTGTTTTAAAGCCAGCTCAGCTGTTTGACTGTGCAGGTGAAAAGTTCAACTAACCCAAACTTTGTCACATTTTCATTGTTAAGCTGACGTATAACTAACCACTACCTACCCACTCAAAAGAAATGGTCACTAAAAATATTTTCTACAATGACCGGTGTCATCAAACACCAGTGTTTTCACAAGATGATGAAAAACTGTCCTCACCCTGGTATCCATATCACATTTAAAATGTAAAAATGGCACATACACTCTGCAGCCTTTGTCTAAAAAGGAGATCCAGGAAAAACCCTGACAGAGTATCAACACCAACTGATTCAACTGTCAACAATGGGACTAATTACATAAATACTAAAAGGAAACACTACCAGCAATAAACACACGCTGCATGCTCTGGTCTGTCCTTGTTTAGTCTACATTGTGCTTCAAATCAGTCGCTCATCACTCAGAAAGTCTTTTTCCCCCCAGTCCAACAGAACAGACAGTCGTAAAGGCTAAAACCCAGGCAGCCTGACCAGCGTCTCCCTCTGTCCTCAAACAGGGAGGATGAGCAAGCCTGTCTGTTGTCTCTGCTGCAGTCATCCATGGATGAAGGGATCAATGGTGGAGGAAAGAGAACAAAGCAGAGGAAAAGTGACAGACAGGATTGTTTCACAAGAAGAACTGTTACTGTTTAGAATCACAATGAACGTTCAGAAGAGCCGAGGAGGAGAAAGAAAGACGAGGAGGAACGACACACAGGGCTGAGAGCCTAATGCTCTGCGCTCAGCTCCTATACACACAGCACTGTTATTACTACTGGAATATGTTTTATACACAAATATACACAATACACTGACACTCATCATGGAAGTTACTATTGCTTAAGCATTTATATTTTCTACCAGAATTTGCTAATATACTTATATATGAGTGGACAGGAGGGTAAGCATGAGCAAACTGATGTAGTGTAGATGTCTTCAGTCCTATGAAGAATTCTTCTTCACATTTTTAGTTGACCTCACAGGGTTTTTCTCTTTTTTTTAAGATTTTTTTTTGGCCTTTTTAAGCTTTATTGACAGAGACAGCTTGAAGAGTGACAGGAATGTGGGGAGAGAGAGAGATGGGGAATGACATGCAGCAAAGGGCCGCAGGTCAGATTCGAACCGTGGGCCGCTGGGGCAAGGACTGAGCCTTTGTACATGGGGCGAGGCTCTGCCAACTGAGCTAAACGACACCCCCTCACAGGGTTTTTCATCGAGGTCAAGGGCGTAATGTCTTAGACTATTCGACCGCAGCCTCCATCTTTTGTAGCTAGTGGTTGTGTGTCACCTTCACTGTGTACATGTACAGGTTTTGCTAACTGGTAATGCAAGTTGTTTCTGCAGGGTTTGGAAGCGTAGGTTAATTGTTTTAAGTGCAGCGTCATGGATACACATTGATTTATTTTAATGTGAAATATAAAAACACCCACAAGGTTGCTCAGCTGCACCACACTGCCTCTGGAGGTATTACACTCATTCACACACTCACACATTCACCCATTCACAGATCACACTCATTTTTTAGTACACAGTAGTTTTAATGAATGAAGGAAAAAACTGTTATAATGGACACACTTTGCTGTGAGAATCACACAGCTGCTGTGTCGCGCCGCATCTGTGTCCCATGTATTTTAACACTAACCCCCAAATTCCACCAGGTGCGGATGTGCCGCGTTGTGTGTCCCGGTGGGGTTTGAAGTCGCATGCAGGACGGACCAAAACAGCGTCGCAACCATGACGTGACAGAGACGTGCCCAGTGGCGTTTCGCGGTAAGACACTCAGCCTTACCATAACAGCCCAGGTTTGATTACAGCTTACATATTGTCCCCTCACTCTTTCCTCAGGTTCTTCTCTCTCTATCCAAATACAACCCTTGAAAGTCCCAAAAAATTGTATTTAAAATAAATGTTTGACTAATTAGTTAGAAAGCATTGTGACCATTAATGCATAGTTTAGTGGTTTTAGTACTGGTACAGCAACAGCATTATTACTACATTAAAGTTCATTATACAACAAGTAGGTCCGGCCGAGCAATCTGATTGGTCAACAAGACGTTTAGAATGTGCTCAAATCAGCATGACAGCACACCTGACTCATCCCTAAAAATATTACTCCGCCATCTCCACATTGTCCCGCCCTGAAAATATAGAACATGAAAAATAAATATGAATAAGTCCACTGGAAGTCAACTTTAATAAAGTGATACATCTGAATTTACAATTTCAGCTTTCTTTAATGAATATTCAGTGTGTTATGGAGCTGTTAGAACGCCTCGTTAATACAGATGTATACCTCGTTAATACAGATGTATACCTCATTAATACAGATGTATACCTCATTAATACAGATGTATACCTCTTTAATACAGGTGTGTACCTCGTTAATACAGGCGTGTACCTCGTTAATACAGGCGTGTACCTCGTTAATACAGGTGTATACCTCATTATTACAGATGTATACCTCGTTAATACAGGTGTGTACCTCGTTTGTGTGCAGCACGTCGGAGATCAAACAGTTCAGTGAGCTCAGAGAAAATGTCGAGCAAGGAAATATTTATTTTGAGAGCAAATTGCTCCAAGACATGGATATCTTTTGATTCTATCTTTTATTTAAGTTAGTAATTGTTGTATAATCGCAATATTACACTGGAGGATGTGCTTTAACGTCATTATTGGCACGATAGTGATGCGGTCCGTTAGCGTCACTGAAGTGCCAATAATTAACACACCGAAGTCAGAGGAAGGACTTCCCAACACGTGAATGCAGCATCCAGCCCCAGAGCTCGACAGCTCTTAGAAACGCCCCTGAACACAACATACTCATGTTTGCAGTGATACAAACCAACGGCCACACACTCTCGGTGTGTTTGGGTGAAGACAGAAGTCACTTTGATAAACAGTAACCATCGTCAGCTTCAACAAGAAACAATTCTCCTGAGTGAGACTCACATGTTGTCCTCAGTGTCTCCATCTAACATGAACGTGTTATATTCAGTGAAGTTTAAAAAAAAGTTTAGCCCACCTGCCACCATTCTCTTAAAATGCCACACAAACACCCAAATCAATGGTTGCAGATGAATATAGAACAAACAGTGACAGCCTTAAACAACTACGACACAAGTGCCAGACGAGCTAAAGTTAGCATTAGTTTCTGTAAACTCGCCATTAAAAATGCTACAACATAAAAGCAGCTCACCTTTCCCTCTGCGTCAAACGGCTCATTGTAGTCCACGTCTGCTCCGGAGTTGGAGGTGAGGAGTCCTTGGTCCCAGTCAGGGTAGGGGTTTGGGAAGGAGCGCTCCTCCATCTCTGCCTCTGTAGCCGAGATCAGCTTCAGCCGTTTGGACATGTTATCTCCCATCGCTACGGCGGCCCGGCAGGGATAAAAATCCTCTGGCAACACTGCACGGCCATTAGAGTGGAAATAAGCAATCGCGTTTCGGAAAATGAAATGTTTTCAAACAAAATAACCAAAGTGACATGAGTTCATATTATGAGAATAAAATATGGTCATAAAATCGTGTTTCAAGTCTTATATATATATATATATATATATATATATATATATATATATATATATATATATATATATATATATTATACAAAATTAAGACAGAACATAATTAATAATAAATAATTTGATTTTCAAACATGCAAAAAAAAAAAAAAAAAAAAAAACTCAAAATCATTGCTGTAGAATAACTACTCATGTGGGCTGAAGAATCATAAAGCAGTGACAAAATAGCCTGTGCTTTTATTTTGAAAACAATATAGAGCTCATACAGCTCAGCTTCGGTGTAGAATTATTATTATTATATATATATATTTTACATTTCAAATTGCAGATTTCTCATCTAACTGTTGTTGTATCTGGCATATTCATGTCTATATGAGGAGAAAAGCACAATAACCTCACTGTTGTCAGTCCAGGTTTGTCTTATTTTGATTGAACAGAAGCCTGAATGATGTCGGTTGTGGTTCACATATTTGGACCACAGACTGATGTTAAACTGCCTTTAAGAAACCCGGAAATTAAAAAGTTAACTGCGATTTTTAAAGTTTTAAATAAATTATTAACAATTTCAAAACAGCTGATGCTATTGTTCTTACTGGGGCGTTAAGTTAAGAGCTGAGGGTGAAAACTTTAGCTAATGTCACCTTGAGTAGGCTGAGCTTTACACACAGGCCCCGACAATATATGGAATTAAAAAATGCTGAATATTCATCACCTCCTTTGTTTTGGTCGTTTGCGCAAGAACAGCATGTGAAGGTAAAGTAAGAACAATGAAGTGCATCAAAATTCCTCAGTGGAAACAGAACAATTGTTGCTGCACTGTGTGTTTCTGTGAAATGCATCATTATATTAGCAGCCTCAGCTACAATTAAAAACCAAACACTGCAGGTAATGACAGGTGGAGCCAGAATCGGGCTTACCAAGAGGCAATATGGTCAGCAGGCTGTCCTATCAGCAGTCTATAGTATAGATTATGGTCCCCGGTCTCTTCACAGCCCGTGTGTCTGTGGTTGATCCTGGTCGGTGGTTGCGGCAGCCTCCAGCCTCCCAGCAGCCTCTCTTAGCATCCCAGTGTCCAGCCGGTCCTGTTTCCCGGTCAATGGAAAGTGGAAGACGCAGTCAGAGCATGCAGGCGGTACAGTCAGCCATGTGTCACCGCATCACAGTGTCTCTCCCTCCTCAGCACTCCTCCCCGCTCCTCTCTGAGTCTGAGCGCACTGAACCATCAGACTGCTGCTGCTGCTGCTGCTCTGCAAATCACAAATCCCTCCTTCCCCCCCCTCCTCCTCTCCTCCTCTCCTCCCCTCCACCTCCGCCCCGGCTTGAAACACAGACCCCGTACGCTCTGTACAGACCACAGGCTGCGGGAGGTGTCCTAACCTCCCCTCCCCTCCCACTACCCCAGCCTTCCCCCTGCCTGTACCCGCCTGTAATAGCCTGTACCCGTCAGTACCCTGCAGTCCAGTCCAGGCAGCTGACTTCACATGGTGACAGATGGTGTGTGATGCTGCTTGGATTAAGCAATATAGCAAACAAATCCACCACCACCACCACACCCCTCATTTCCACACATATCCCACCACCTCCCACTGTTGCCTCTTTCATCCATCCTCCTGCTTTTCCTTTTCTGTCACTTTCCCCCCCTGCTTCAATAGGTGTTGTTTTTTTTTATGGTTTTCAGCATTATGAGCACCAACATTGGGATCTATTCTCAGCTCACCACACACACACAGAGCAAAACCTGAATGATTCTCAAGAGATGTCATCAGTAAAGGAACACATTTTAGCTTCATCTGAATGATAATTTCCAAGAGCACTTTACATAAATGATGATTTCCTGATTCCCTTCTTCCAAACAGGCTCGCCATTAGAACAATTAATGAGATAAGAGCACTAATGGCTGTTGATTCAACTATTTCTCATCTATACAGTGTATCTCCAGAGCAGAGTTGCAGTAATCTGGTCCAATATGCAACATAACCTCCACAGCAGCAGCAGCAGCAGCAGCAGCCCGAGCAGGGATGCTGCTGTCCATTCTCTTATCAGGTCTCTATCGGTCACACCACTGTCCATCAGAGGAAGTACACAAGCTCTGAATGAAGATACTGAACAAGTGGGACTTCTCATGTTAGGGCAGATAAAACCAGCTACTTGTCTGTATGAGGCTGAAGTTGATCTTTTTTATTAAATAAAAAAAGGAATTGTCCAGACTGTCATGAAATTTGATTTTGAATTTAAGTTGAACACTGAACACTCAAACTTCTGAATACATGTTCATTTTCTCATTTATTAATGGTCAAATTCAAAATGTAAAGACGTTTGTGACATTGCAAATGAGTAAAAATGTTAACACAGAATACTAAAGCACTGTCTTCAGTGTGAATTGTCTAGTATGGATGTAATTCAGGGAGTACTGGGATGGAAGACAACATGATGACACATTTGCCTTTTAATGAAGCAAATGTCAAGTTTGTCCTGAGGGTGGTAAAAAGGTGAAAAGGGTTCATCCCCTCAGGAACATGAATATGGTTATCAAATTTCTTTGCACTTTGATATTTTCTTTATGTCAGTGGAAATGACGGTGTTACTTGACAAAAGGTCAGGGAGGGGGGTCACTGAAATTAAATGGAATAATTCCCTGGGGACCATGAATAGCAGTCTGCCCAGTGATGTACCAGAAGTTAATAATAACGCAGCCCCCAGAAGCCTAACAAGTCCTCCAAATGAAACATTTGTCAGGTATTTCTTTCTGAAATTCTTTTAAAAAAAATCTTTTTTCTGAGGACAGTTTTCTCGAGCATGTGTTGATGTCCAATTCACACGTGCACACATTTCATGAGAACACAGCAGATGCTAGCAAAAGAACTGATATGTAGGCTAACCTTTTGCATTTAGCCCAAGGAGCCTGACGAGGCTGACTATAGAGAGAACGTCACGTCTTTGAAACATCTGCTGGTTGAGCAATTACCATGGTTCACTTCACCACATCCTACTATAAACAGAGTGCTACTGTCTGATCGCTGCGTTCACTGCGGACTTCCTCCGTCTCTATCCAGTACTCAGTGGAAGATGAAACCATGAAGGGCTGTAATGATGTTCTAATCCCTCAAAGACCAGCTCAAAACACATGTAGATGCTGTGATAATTCCATGTCTCTGTGGCAGTCTCATCAGTTCAGCAATCTCTAGCGTTCACCAGAGCAGCACTGGAACTGTTCTCTTTACTGTACAGACATGAACATTTAGCTCACTTTCAGATAGACACAGGTGTAGGGGATAAAGGGAGTGGGAGAAAAAGGGAAGACAAAGCAGGGGGCACTGTACATGGAAGGGGAAGAAGACAGCAGCTCCAGTGCCCTGCAGCTCTCAGGGGGCTGAGGAAGTGGAGGTGAACCTGCAGTGACTTACAGGTCACACAAGGTCATCCTGACAGTTAATACAAGCACTTCCTTCACTAGTTTTGTAAACTTAGACTCATTCACTGAGTGCTTTTAGTGAACCCCAGAGAATTATATACCTGGAGAAGTTGTGTCAATTATTTTACAGTAAAAACACATCAACAGCTTGACTCAACAAAGAGTCTCTTGATCACTTTGCTGACAGGAAGCTGACTGGTGCTGCTTGTTTCCTCTTCTTTATTCCAAAATTAGACATCACACACTATATATTTATGTGTGAAGAACATTGTACAGGAGGAATAAAAGTGAATAATCGCGACAAACACAGTAACAGGACAACATCATCAGAACTTCCTGAAATAGAAAGTAGGCTATTTATGGATTTCAAACTATTTTTGGTTGTTTTATCTATTGGACACAGTCAACACTGTTTGCTATTGTTTGTTTGTACAGAGTACAGACACAATGACCCAAAGCAGGATGAAGCTGGTAGAATACATTTTTCCCAAATTGTAAAATACTCCTCCCAAAGCTCCAAACAAAACATTAACAATCCATTCACAATGTCACTGAACTGTATACAACTGGATGTAGGTTGAAAAGGATTTGCAGATCATCACATTCTGTTTTTATTTAAGATTTACATCGTGTCTCAACTTTTTTCAGAATGAAGGTTGCATACACACCAGGCTAAACACACTTTGGACCTATCCCTACACACGGAGAAATGTCATTTTTGTCTCATTTAGAGTGACATTTGTGACATTACTGACAAATTATGATACGTTTACTCTCAAGAAAACAAGGAGATCCATTCTCATGTGTGCTCCTCTGCCAGTGACACACATTTGCTTCTCATTTCCATAACAATATGCAGCTCTTACTGCAATAGCCAGAACTGCAGGCTCAGCTTTTTCTCCTGCTGTATGTGTGAACTGAGATGAAGCCTTACCTTAGTCATCTCAAAGGTTTGATATGATATCAGTGAGCTATTGCTGCAGTAATGGTGAGAGAAATGTTGTTGCTGTTGTGTTGGTTGTGTTTTCAGATCCAGCATCGCTTTGCAAATTAGACAGATGTGCTGGTAAATTGGAAAACCGGAGCCAATGCAGAATTATAGCAGAGCTTCAAATTGCTCATTATCTCGCTTCACTGAAAGCTAATTCGTCAGCCTGTCTCGCCACGCGTGACACACACACACACAGCAGTCATATACACCATTTATGCTAAACACACATACTGTAACTGCACTGTGTGAGCATATTTCTTCATTTATGTGTTTATGCATTCATGGATGTATGTATTTATTCATCTGGAGACTCAGAGTTGGAGATTATCCCAAAAGATGAGCGAAAGCGAAAGAGAAAATCTCATCTACTGATGAGAGCTGTTTCCTCTCTAAATGCAATGAAGCAATCATGTGAATGCACATTGGATGAGATAGAGATGCTGGACATGTGCCTGACATCATCCTTCCCAAAAGATATAACACCATTCAACAACAAGTCATTCAGAGTCCTTTTATAAGACATAGGAAGGTATTAACACAAGTTAATAAATCCCTCTGGGGTCCTAACAATGGCCCTATCAATCCCTTTTGCAATTGTGGGCGATTGCTCAAACCCCAGAGGGTTAAAGTAACATGAAATATATATTTTTAAAATGACATAAATAAGATTTAAACAGAAGAACTGAGAGTTGGAGTAAACCAGATACATGGTGCAAAAAAAAAGAAAAGAAACTGCTTTCCCATGTGTTGTGTTGAGTCTTGGGATAGTAAGCAGACTGCTTCTATATCTGAGAGGTCTGGATGGTTCTTATTGTAGCTGATCAGAGATGTTCAGCACTTTATAAACCAACGTTAGTAATTTAAAATCAGTTCTTTAACACAAAGAGCCAGTGTAAAGATCTGAGAACTGGAGTGATGTGTTCCTCTTTCTTGGCCTCAGTAAAGGACTAGCTGCAGAAAGCTGCTAGACTACGCTAATAAGCTGCAGCTGCCTGATCCACTTTTCAGATAAATCTCTGGAGATACTTTTGCATTATTTTTATTGTCTTTATTTGATAGGAGCAGCTGAAGAAAGACAGGAATGCTTGCCGTACTGTTTTGGTCTCCACCAACTCTTGAGAAAATGGATGTTCCAGTTTTCACTGTCTGCAGATAGTGCATGATAAACTCATTATTTCAGTTTAATGTTGGTTGAACTGGAGGAAATTTTTGCCATTATTGATTGTATGTACCTAGCATTATTGTAATGTAAATGTATGTGTCATCTGCATAATTATAATCTTGTTTTCTATAACATGAGCTAGTGGGACCAAGTAGAAGTTGGACTTCCATTTGCACGATCATTTGGGTTGGGTCATTTTGGTTGATGTTTGGTCAGCACTTCACAGTGGATTTTAAATAAATAAAGTAAGTAAAAGCTTTTAGTTCCATTGAATTGTCTTCTGATGTAATCAGGATCTTTCACCACTTTCACCTCACCACCCAGGATGACATCATCTTACAGCATATCTGGGTAATGAAGTCCATAAATCCAAGTGTTTAGCCTTTGGAACCCTTTACTGAAAATGTACAGGCTTTGCAGCATTTTTAAGACCGAGACCAGCATGATTTATCACTATAACCTAATCCAGAGGATATAAATTTATTGGAGCTCCAGCCTCTGTTCTGTCTGCTTCCTGACTAACTCTCAAAACGCCACTTACCCCAGACTGACTCTTCAGCTTCCACCCAGAGCTTAGAGAGCCAGAGAGATGTTGTCAGAACAAGGATTACTAAAGCCCTGGCTCAAGTGAAATACGGGTCACTGACATTAACCGTTCTCATGGGGACATTTATTACACACAGGCAAGAATGAATAGATCCACAATGAAACAGCATTTATTGGCTGTGTCCTTAGTCATCTATACCAGTGCGATATTGGCTCTATACGGCTGAGTCAGGTTTCCAAATGCCACTCATAGGGATTCAAGTTTACCTTTAAAGTAAAGTAGTGGAAAGTAGACACAACAATAACCTATCCTATCTTTGACAGGCAGGTTAAATGTCCATGCAAGTGTATTTTCATATCATAGAAGGATGCCCAGGACAATGATGAAAAACACAATGAGGAGTCTGTCTTCTATAAAGTCCAAAATATGCAGCTGAAGAAAAAATTTATTTGTGGACAGGAGGTTGTGTGGTCCGATTAAGTGGCACCGGGAAGTTGTTTGACGTCCTCCCTGATCCATATTCTTCATATATGTTTACAACTTATCTAGAATTTTGTCATCTCAAGTATCCATACTGTAATGTTACCATGTTGTTTTGTTACTCTTCCTGGGGTTTCTTTAATTTCTTTCCCTTTAGAAATTTTCTTTGGGGAGTTTTTTCCTTATTTGAATCCAGATGCAGATTGTAAAACCCTTTGAGGCAAATTGTTATTTGTAACATAAAGTCTAATGAATAAAAATAACAATGTTGCACTGAGAGTGGTAAACATAACCAACAATTACAATGTTACAATAACATTTTAAAATGCATCATAAAGTCAGGTATGAACAACTTTTATTTAAATCTCAATGTGGTTTCTTTGTACTGCTGTACGTAAGTCAAGTTAATATTATATTATACCTTTGTTTACAATGAGTTCACATGGTTCAGTGCATTTATAGTATATGAACTGGCATACTGCAGAAAAAGCTTATGAAAAAGCAAAAACCTCATTAATAGTGAAGTGAACCGAATCTGGCATGAAAATGAATATACATACATACATGGGTCTATGCATTCAACAGTGTGTCCGAACCCCACCCTGCCGTTCTATTTTCCCAGCAAGCACTGCTGCATCTACAAGCTCTGTGGTCCTAGTTTGTAGACAAGATGAGAGTGATTATCTCCACGGCAACCGTTAGACACGATGACAAGATGCAGGAATTTTTATGAGGGGATACCCGGCCATGCACACACACACACACACACACACACACACACACACACACACACACACACACACTTAATTTAGTCAGAGATAAAAGTGGGTCGCATGCTAAATCAAGCAGTGAGACAATGACCTCTGCTCAGTACTCACCCTGCAGGCCTGGACATTTAATAACTTCAATATTCACAGTCTGAGTTGAAGTGGGGTGAACAGAGCAATAATGTCCCTGAAAAGAGGCTTTCAGTGTGAGGTCTGAGGAACTCCAGTGAATCTGTACGTCTGGGGTTATTCTATTTTTTAATTTTTATTTTCAACAAATCCCACAGAAAGACCAAAACCAACAGGAGGCAATAGTTCATTTCCATCCATCCATCCATCCATCCATTTTCTTCTACTTATCTGGGGTTGGGTAACAGTGGCAGCAGGTTCAGCAGGGTGCTGCAGACGTCCTCCTCCCCAGCAACACATTCCAGCTCCTCCTGGGGGATCTCAAAGCGTTCCCAGGCCAGATGGGCTATATAGTCCCTTCATCGTGTTCTGGGTCTGCCCTGGGTTTCCTCCCAGTTGGATGTGCCCTCTAACACCTCTAACGGAAGATGCCCATGAGGCATCCTAATCAAATGCCCCAACCACCTCAGAAGGAGTAGTGGCTCTATTCCGAGCTCCCTCTGGATGTCCAAGCTCCTTACCCTGTCTCTAAGACTGAGCCCAACTACCCAGTGGAGGAAGCCCATTATCCGCGATTATTATATCTGCAATCTCATTCTTTTGGTCACTACCCAAAGCTCATGACCATAGGTGAGGGTTGGAGAGATGTACTGGAAAATCGAGAGCTTTGCCTTTCGGACTTGGAGGTGCTGACTCCCGGCTGCTTCACACTCGGCTGCAAGTCGCCCCAGTGTGTGCTGAAGGTCCTGGTCCGATGAAGCCAACAGAACCACATCATCTGCAAAAAGCAGAGATGCAATCCTGAGGTTCAACGTCAATAGTTCATTTGTTGGGGTCTATTTTTAGCTGTAGACTAGTACAGCATGATGCAGTGATTAAAGGAATAAACTATATCAAGTTTTGGATCCGGGCTGCAACTGATTGACTGTTTTTATTAATGGAACACTAAAAATATTATTTCCTTGATTAATCTATGAATCGTTTGACCCATTACTACTACTGTCTTTGTCTGTAACTCAGAAAACAAACAACATAGTTGTATTATAACATGCGCAATATAGTGATATAGTAAATACAGCCAACATCTTCCTGAGAACATCTTTACAACACAGTGAGAAAGTTAAATACACTTTAACTTCAGTTATGCTTTACCTGCTGGGATCTTCTCATTCATTATCAGCTCCTCCCTTTGACTCAAATCTGTTTCTGCATCTTAATCAAGAAATGAACACACCGATTGCACCACTTTGTCATTAAAAACCCTGCAGGGGCCACAGTGGGAGGCGTGCTGGATTTGTGAATAAAAGGACTCGAGTCACCGCAGCCACAAACTGTTTTGCCGGCTGCCATCTGGCTCAGGGACAACTTCATCCCGCAGGACATAAGACCAGTAAACTGTTGAGCTTCTCAACCTCATTACTATGACACTTACCTGCACACACTGCAGTATACCTATATATTTATTTATTTGACTACTGTTTTCAAGCTGTTAACCCATCACAGTATACGTTTTTATATTCATGCTGTGGTCTACATCCTGTTCATAACTGGTTATCATTAAGGATACATAACGTTATTACTGCACAGCAGTCAGTTCATTCATTTAATTACTACCGTACATATTATATTTCACTCTTACTCTTAAAAAAATGAAGTAACATTCAAATAAATAAAATAAATCACCTTATTTTGCCTTCATAATATCATTAAATGTAATGAATGTGTGAATCTCTCCCCTCGCTCCTTCTCTCTTCTCTCTTCTAGTCATTCTCTGACCTCTGCTGGCGACCAGTAGGAAATGCAACAACACTGACAGAGCTAATTTTTACCCACACTGCACTTTGTTGTGCATGTTATTACCCTTCATTACTGAACAATGAATCATAAATCAGGGGATGGAAATGTGAAGATTTAGCACGAAGAGAGAGTGTTGTAATAATGCTGTAAAGGTCTGCAGTTATTATTAGGTGACTTTTGTACAATGTGAGTTATGTATGCTACACTTCGCACACTTTGTGGTAAGTTGGGTTCACTTCATATTTATTTACTTAATATTATTAGTTATACAGCACATGCTTTTTATTTTAGTCTTTATCACTCAGCCTTGCTTTCATGTTGTACACAGGCTGTGGCCTAACTAACATCAGGTTCACACAAAGCATTGAGCAGCTCTCACCCATTTGAGATTGCATATCTACTACCAACATGTGGCAAGTGATGATAAGCACAGTCAGAGAAATGTATCAGTAAATTGCATTTGAAAATTACTAAACACAAACCTGATCCAACTGATGAAGTGCAGCAAACAAACCTGACCCCTAACTTAATACTTGTTGGGTTATAGAACTCTATTACACACACACAAGAGTGTTCTCCATGTTTTAACACATACAAACTTTTCTGCAGACCATCTTCCCTTTGGAGAATGAACCATATCATATATTATTAACTTATGTACAAGTATGGTGTAGGATTTAGTGACAGCTAGTGGTGAGGCTGCAGATTGCAACCAAGTGAATTGCTGCACTGAAACCCTGAAAGTCCCAGGGTGTGGTCCAATAGTCAATTTTTCTTAGGAAGGTTCCTCACAGAGTGAAATGAGTATTGATGTAGCCGCCATGATAAGAGCTGTTCAGATTCTCTAACTGTTAAGGAAAGGAGCTTCAATGCTTCCTTTATTATCTCCTTTAGCATAGGATACACCGGACCATCCTTTACATCCATCCTTTACATCCTTTACTTAACTGTTTGTAACTGTGACATCCAGCGTCCTGCAGATCATCATGAACTTACCGTTGATTATTAATCGTATATCTTTGCCATAACTTGCTGATATGTTTCTATATGAGTGGACAGGAGGGTGAGCGACCATACCAGCGTAACAAACACTTCATGTGACTTCTGTGACAGGTGGACAATATTCATTTATTATTTGAATTCTGACGTTGATGATGAAGTCACATTTTTCACCGGGTTGTCCATGTTTATATTTCCTGCATTAAAAACACAGTAAGAACATATGGGGAGTATCTAGTAAGTATCTCAGATGAGCGTTTTGTAGTCCATCTTCAGGACTTTGTAGTTTTACCACAGATCACGTCAATAACATTCACCGTCGCATGATGACGTAGTCTAGTGTAAGTGCAGTCACAGTGCAGAACACCACGGTCGTCTTCTCCTAACTCCTTATGAACTCTCTTAGGAAAGGAGCTAATTTTTTTTTGATATTCGACCGCACCCCCTATCTAGAGCCAGTGTGTAGTTTGTCCATTCTGGGTACTGTAGAAACATGGTGTTCAACATGGTGGACTCCGTGGAAGATCTGGGCAGTCTGTAGATATATATTATCAGGTGATTGTACACTAATGAAACATAGTTATTCATATTATATTACATTTCAGCCACATTTCATGAATAGAACCTACACTGGACCTTTAACGTTTTATTTTAACAAAACAAAAAACAAAAGTGTGTCTTGTCATATGAGGAGAACAATTGCGTGTCTATCAGAGGTTCATTTACTTTATCAACATTAATTACAACCTAATAAAATACAACAAATGGAAAAAATTAATTTTAATAGATCTTGATTGAACATTATATTCCTGTAGCTGATGGCAGCTCCTCAATCTTCACGGTGTCTTAACAGGAAGCTTCATGTGTCACAAGACGTGAGAGTAAATGTTTGGTAAACACAATGTGTTTTCCATAATTTTGACATTTTCTATTTCCATTCTTATTGTTGGATTTGTGTGTTACTGCATGTGAAAATGATTCTTCCATTACGTTTTAAACTGGACTTACTATCGGAAATGTTTTGTGCACTTTTACTTCTTGATGTCAAAGTCGGCTGTCATTGTTTAGAGATATTTTCATGCAGTTCTGACACATCATGACTGTATCCAGCACACAATGTTTTCTCTGATCTTCACTCTGATTTATATTCAAATTGTTTAATTCATCTTTGACATTTATGATAATTATCCACTGCTCTGTGAAGATTTACAGGTCAAGTCGACATTAAAGTGCATTCCGTCATGTTCCTGCACTAATTGCAATCATAAGAGCTGTGTGAAAGCTGCTGGCAAATCATTTGTGTTGAAAGAAGCACAGAGGACAAAGAGACTGAGACACAGACTTCCAATTATGGAAACACTTCCAGGAAGCGGGTGGTGTCAGACTCAACAATTTATGGTTTCGGCAGACAGCGCTGCTTGATCTCTCATCTAATTACAAACAACTCTGCTGCCAGAGAGCAACACACACACACACACACACACACACACACACACACACACACACACACACACACACACACACACCTCAGACAGGGTTTGTCTGTCTGATGTGTATTTTTGCTTTCATCAGAGCAGGGAGTCATGGAACATCATGGAAATACTGTGCCAGTGCTTACCCATCATTTTCTTTCTTTCTCTCTCTCTCTCTCTCTCTCTCTCTCTCTTACACACACACACACAGCAAATCACAGTGTCTTCAGTTAGACCACACTTTTGGCAGTTTGCCTTTTTTGTAACAGGCCTGAACACTGAAATGTTTACTGTCAACATTAGTTTGAAGTTCCATAACCTGTTGACCCTGATCAGGCGCTTACTCTGTGATCACACCCCTGTTACCAAATGTCTGGTTCCATCTCAGAGCGTGCAATCAGTTGGCCATATCACCTCCATCCCATCACAAACTACGCAGACGTTTCAGCAGATCTCAAAACCTCTTCAAATAACAACACATGACTCCAGTAAACATCCAAAATTCAACCAGCAGAGCAAAGATTACTGATCTGATAAAAGACAAACATGGCTCTCTTGGACAGATTGAGATGACGCTCTGGAGTCAGAGTGGGGGTTTGAGCATTCACTTGTTGGCCAAGAGATGAGGAGTGTCAGATCAAGCTTACTGGTTAATGACAGGATAAACATTCAGTCAAATCATGTACGATTATCAACGTTTTGACGCCTGGATTCAGGTTCAACTCTCACTGACATCTTTGTCAGAACATCCAGAGTCTGAGCAAAGATGGGCACAGAACCTGACATGGAGCTGAAGCTGAGGACCAAACAGCAAATACATTAGTTGGATATGACAGGCTGAGACACCTGTCAATCAAGCAGACTGGTTCTGAAACCTCCTTCCTGTCTGTGGAGTTCAGCAGCACTCAGAGATGTTTTTCTGTAAATCATCTATGTTTTGTTCATCTCGTGCCCCCCGCAGACAGACAACACCAACAAACAGCACATAATAATTAAAAAGATTTGAAAAATGTTGTAATTACATCAAATGTCTACTCACAGCGGCTTAAAGGAGCATGTGCCGAGCTCTCTTTGTTTCAGAGTGACACAAAATGGATCTGTGTGGAGGCGACTGTGACTCAGTTTCCTTCCCAGGGATCAATAGAGAACAATCAATTTTAATCTGATCCTGACCGATCCAATCAGAGGATAGACAGGTGGGGGGAGGCTGAGAAGGAAGAGGGGGGTGGGGGATGGATGAAGGCTTTTTTTTATGGCAGGTGTGTTGACGAGTCGTAGCAGGAGAGGACTAGGTGTGATTAATAATAACATTAATAATGGCTGCATTCCATTTTTGGGGTGAGCCAGTCCTTGCTATTATTTATGACAATTTAGGTGGAGATTTCTCCACATTATGTTGATAAAGGACACTGTACATCACCCACAGTGTCCAAATCCAATACTGCATTCCAGTTATATACAGTAACATTAATTAAACTCAGTGAGCGAGCTCTCCTCACAGGAACATACAAATAAGAAGTGACAGGTAACATCCAAACACAACATTGTCACCAAGAGAAACAAACAAAGACATGTCCACTTCATAGTCTGATGTACTGTAGGAGGTTTGATGGCTTTAGGAATGGAATTGCATATGTACAGATTACAGCATCGTACAGTCTGTAGTAGCCTCCACAGACGAGCTCCAAACTATTTCAGGTGAGGCTCAGCCAATAGAAAAAAATATTACTTTAGTTATCAAAAGGAGATCACATAGAACAGACTAAATATGTTTCCCTCTTTTATTAGTAAGAAATAAACACTGAAGGACAGACCTTTTCATGTATTTGGTGTAGTTATGTCAAACAGCTCAATAGCCTCTTGAGAGCTTATTTTTTTTGGTGTGCATTTTTAATTTCTTATAAAAACTAAGCACTGTCTTTGAACAATTAGAAGTTTTCACAAAAAACTTCTCTGACCACTAGACGACACAGTAAGTGTCCCTGAATGAGGACAATAGGTGTAAGTTGAGCAAAATAAAGTATTATGGTGCAGGGAAGCCAAATTCTAATTTCCCCATATGAGGACGCAGGGTCGCAGGAGGATAGACCTTTTTCACAGCAGCCATTTTTTTAACTTACTTTTTTATTGCACATGAATGACAAACATACATACATACGTACATACATGTAACACACATTAGGAGCACACACTAGGAGACGCTTCTGCATTTCAGTTCCAACATATAATCCTGTCCTCACATCTTATCCTCAAATATTTCTTCCTCCTTCTTAAAAGGAGGGAACATGAGCAACATGTAGCATTGAGTACATACATTTATTGTCAGTTTCACTGCAATAAGTGTAAAAATACAACTAAAAACAGAAAAATGAGGCCACTAAAGTTCTGACATTGTCTGTATTACTGGTAACCATCTTTCATCAAACTTGTCTAATTTTAACTGTGACCTCGCTGTGATTTTCTCCGTGATGAACACCACAACAGCCATTTTACCATGAAGTGGCAGGTCAATGCAGGTGTTTCCAATCATTAAGGTTCCATTCCATTCAGGTCAAACAGAGTCAGGGCATTGTGGCCTCACTGGAAAGTCTCTGCTGCACTCAATGGAACTGAAAATTAACTAGTATCATTGGAAACACCTGTGTCAAAATGGCTGCTGTAAAAAAGATCTGTTTTGTTTCTTTGGGCTCAAACTAAGCAACTAAAGTACGGCGGTAATGTAGTGCCTTTTTCTAAGCTTAGTCTGAGGAGAGACCCACAGTCTTAGACTTAACCCTGGTCTATCACACGCACCACTTTGAAGTGAAGTGTGATAGACCAGGCACCACGGTGAAGCGCTGCTGTTAAGTTTTAAAGACTGAATCTTCTTCTGTTAGACAATAGAGTTGACCAAGTGTTTTGGTCTTCATACCACCACACACAGCACATAGAGGGGCTGTTTGTGTGTATAGTCAGACTGTATCGGCTGATGCTCCTGTTGATTTTACATCTCCATGTACAGCGTGTCCATTTCATTGACCTTATGCTTCACTGTTTTACTGCAGTAATACCCTCTAGTCCAATTTGGCTCCCAGTAGCAGAGTAAACCTCCACCCTGAGAGTGCCTTACACTCTTACCCATCGTCCTTTTTTTACCATGATGTTTTGTGTTTTTTATAAAGTTACTTTTTGTGATTAAAAACTCCCTCCATGTGTCTCTTCTTGTGACTTCAACCCGAACCCCCTGAATGTGTTTTACAGCTGCCAGGAGCCTAACTGTGCTGCACAACAGGACTTGACTAGCCAGAGTGCTTGCAGATACTTACGTAAGCTTCAAGTCAGGTTGATTTTGATCATAAGACTTCAAACCGTGGCTGGAAGGTGGAGGATTGGTCCAAACAATGACTGTGACAGTCAGCAGTGATGTAAGGTATGTCTGATTTTGTCTTATTGGAATTAAAGGGCGCAAAAAAAACACACTCACACACACACACACTGATGTGGAGTAGCGATGTAATGGACAGCAGCACCCTCCAGTGGTGAATTCCTGTCACTGCAACAAGCCAATCATGAACTAAGTGATCAAACAGGCCAAATCAAGACCAGTCCACCTCCTGAGCAGACCGTGGACATTCAAACAGACAAGGTGAGGACTGAATATAAAGAGAAGAGTGAGAATATTAGAGATGTCAATTCATCAATTTGTCAGCCAATAAAAAAATGGCAACAAATCAACAAACAAAGTAATCGATTTATTGAGAAAATAATCATTTGATTGCTCAACGATAAAAATAGTCATAAGTCAACAGCCCATGAGAGTATTGTTAGTTTGGATAGTGATGACCTCACTGACATCCTCTAAATAATCATCCCTGGCTGTGGGAAGTTGACCTCAGGTCTGTTTCAAGCCTTTTTTAGTCCACCAAGCGTTCCAGAACATGTGTTTTATATTACATGGTCACAAAACTGTCCAGAGCACCTACAGCAGAACTTCCCAACCACCTGCACCGAGCCAAACAACATTTGTTACGGGGCCACGAGGAAACAATGTGATTCAAGAACAAACGAAGAAGAAGAAGAAGAAGTGTAAATCTTTAGATTGTGTCTCTGCTGCACTTTTCCTCATTGCTGCCCGTCATCCTCCAGAAACAATAAACTAATCAGCACCTGTCAGCTTCATCACACAAATGTGTTGCTCACTTTATTTGTGTAAACATATTTCAAATGTTTGTCCAGAACAAACAGAGACACGTTTAAGCTTCTACTTCATAGTTACAAAGAAAATCAGTTTTATTGTGGCTCATTCTCTGTCTCACTCCCTCTCATTTGTTTTACTGGATGTATCCACATCTCAGAAATTAACTTTATGAAAAATAATAATGGGCAGCCAAAAATTTGAAGAATAAATATGAAGTTTAATGAACCTCTGAGAGCATCAAATATAAATAAATGTATTCATGTAGCTGTTTCCACCAAATGTGTCCTCTGGGGACAACAGACAATGTTTTGCTGCTTCTGGTGTAGTCAGTGTACGGTACAATGAATAATAGATATCCAGGTGAAGACTTTGTCTGCAGTCAACTGTGAGATTAATGAGAAAGACACTTTCCAGCTAATCCCTACAAACAGATATCTGCATATGAATGAAGATAACTTTAATAAAAAGCTAAATCATTATCAGATGATAGCTGATCACATTCCAGCCAATGTGTTGCTAACTCAGCTTCTTCCCCAGAGTTTTGCTGCTTTCTCGCTCACTGCTTCTCATAGACCGTGACTACACAAAGATCAGGAATTGTGGTTGAGCCTGCTGCTTAGGTCATATTTGTATTATAATTATAGTTGTAGATATCATTCTTATTATTACTGCTGTGCATCTTTGTCTTTCCCTAAGTTCAACCGGTTGCGACAGATGGCTGTCCACCGTGATCCGGGTTCTGCTCGAGGTTTCTGCCTCTTGAAGGAAGTTTCTCCTCGCCACCATCGCCAAGCGTTTGCTCATAGTGGAATTGTTGAGTTTATGTAAATAATATTAATATAAAGAGTACGGTCTAGACCTGCTCTGTATGGAAAGTGTCAAGACATACCTTCTGATAGGATTTGGTGCAATATGAATAAAATAAAACTGATAACAACATGCAACAACAACAACAACCCAAACTATCTACTAAGCTTACTGATACACTGTATTTCCTGTGTGTACTTCATAATAAAAGTCAACTTGTGGTTCAACAGTTAAATGCTTTTACTGTTAAACTGCATCAGTAGGAAATGTTTGAAAGAAACATGAACAAGAAAGACTCTTGAATTTGTCTGTTCTGGGCTACTGTAGAAACATGGCAGAGGATCCACAGTGTCTGCAGATATTAAAGTCTCATTCTAAGGTAACAAAAACATTACCATTCTAATTTTACGTGATTATACACTAATGAAAACAGAATTATGAATATTATATTGTGTAAATAGAGACCCCTAAATCTGACAGACTGGACCTTTAATGTATTTGAATAAAACATTTTTTAAGACTGTTATTTTAATTCCTTCTAATTAAAACCCCCAAAACACAGTTGTAATCATATAAAATCTGCCGTCATGAGAGAAATTTAATAAAATAAACATTTAAATGTCTTAATATATGCTTATAGTATAGTGTGTTATAAATATTAATGTATTCACTGCTGATAAATGCTGTATAAGAGTCTCCCTTTAAGATGTGTAGTTTGTTTCACTGAGCATCAGACCTTCATTAACGTGTGTCTGTAATTCAGTGCGGACCTTTTAAACGAGTTTACTCTTTGCCAAGTTATGATAACACGACAATGACTAAAAGTAAAGCAGACTTCATATCCAGTGTGATGGATCATGCAAGAGTTTGCTCATTGATTTTAATGCTGTGGGGAAATGATTTACAACACATGGATCCGTTGGACTGTAGGAAATATGCATCCAGAAATGAAAAACTACCACACAGTGTGGAGTGCATTTGAATATGGTCAGCAGAAACGTCCAGTATAGATGGTGCAGAGTCACCTGATAACATTTGTATCTCTCTGACAGCACCAGACTCCAGTATTAAAGAAATAATCGAACATTTTTAAATAATTACTAATAGATTAGCTGCTCAAACAGCGACTAAACACAGTATTTATTTTTCATAACTGTTGCTCAGCTCCTCGGCTTGCTGACAGATGCTGCACTTTGCGTGTGCAGCAGCAGCAGCAGCATCAGGCCAGCATCCATACATCACTGTCGATCTGCAGAGAGCCTGTCAGGCTATTCTTAGCCTCCGCACAAACAGACCGAGGAGAAAAATACAGTACCACTCCCTGCTTCACAGGAAACTTACCAGACCCCATCCCCTTCCTGAACTCGCGTTTTAGTGTTGCAATGCAATGCAGGTGAAATACCATCATTACTAAATGTACAGTGGCAAGACAGCGGCGCTCCTGGAGGATGGATCAGAGTGTCAGAGCTCTAATCAGACCGTTTGTGAATGATTTATAGGTTCTGTTTGTGCCGACGAGGAAGAACTGGAAATGTTCGGTATCATCAAGGGACAATGGAGGAAGAGGCACATGCATACATACATGCAGCATTTCAGCATATGACTGTATGTTGACGCACACCATGCCCATGAAGAAACCTGCTGCGGCACACTTTTCTCCCTCTCCAGGGAAATGTGTTCAGCCCCCTGCAACACAACACACACACATGACTCCATATGGAATCCCCCTCAGGGTCCACTGTAGTTTGCACTTTTTTTATACATTAAGCAGCGCTGCTGCAGTCCTCAGCTCAATGGCTCCTAGGCAGGCCTGAACACACCGCAGCACTGCAGTGTGTTCGAGTGCAGGCAGCAGCAGCAGCAGCAGCTCGCTTAATGATTTACTGCATCGATTTCCTCATTTTGCTATTGACCTTTCATTTCCAGCACTTGCTCGGAGCCTTGACTGTGACACACACTCAGAAAAACACAGAGAGGAGAGGGAACTGAAAGATACAGGGAATCTGCTGTGTTTTAGGCATTTGCCTGGTGTGCAAGGAACATTAGAGACAGAGATGCTACTTCACTGTAATATTAAAGATCAAATGAAGAGAATTAAGTAAGTATATGAAGTATCATTTTACTTCAAAACAGACAGGATTCCTGCACTCACAGATGAATCTTTTCCTCTTTATTCTGGACACTGATGATGTCTTAGAGCTGAAATATGGAATCCTGTTTGTTTTGGGATCTGTGCACACTCTTCACCATACCATTGTGCTGATATATAGGGTACGGTTGAATAGTCAAAAAATGATCTCCTAAGTCCTTTCCTAGCCACTTTTCCTTGACCATCACGAGGTCAAGGAAAGATGTGAAGGAGAGGTCATAAGGACTTAGGAGAAGACGACCGCGGTGTTCAGAGAATCCAGCTGCACTTACACTAGACTACGTCATGATGCGATGGAGAATGTTATTGATGTGTTCTGTGGTAAAACTACAAAGTCCAGAAGATGGACTACAAAACGCTCATCTGAGATATTTACTAGATACTCCCCGTGCGCTCTGACCGTGTTGTTTCATGCAGGAAATATAAACGTGGACAACCCGGTGAAAAATGTGACTTCATCATCAACGTCAGAATTCAAATAATAAATGAATATTGTCCACCTGTCACAGAAGTCACATGAAGTGTTTGTTACGCTGGTATGGTCGCTCACCCTCCTGTCCACTCATATAGAAACATATCAGCAAGTTATGGCAAAGATATATGATTAATAATCAACGGTAACTTCATGATGATCTGCAGGACGCTGGATGTAACCGAACAGTGTGTCGATTTTTTTGTCACTGCCGCAAGGAATTGTGGGACGGCATTACCTCCTTTCCTTTTCTAAAGGATGGTCCGGTGTATCCTACGCTAAAGGAGATAAAGGAAGGATTGAAGTTCCTTTCCTTAACAGTTAGAGAATTCAAACAGCTCTTATCATGGCGACTACGTCAGTACTTCCAGGTCATTTCACTCAGTGAGGAACCTTCCTAAGCAAAATTGACTATTGGACCGCACCCATAGAATGATATATATGGTGGCAAGGTCCAAAATGGAAGACAAAAACAAGACAGGGCTGAGAGTGGCAGGTGGATGGCAGGAGAATATCCTGAAGCACAGAGAGTTGGCAAGAAGAACACAGTTGAAAAATCAACGAGTTGGCACCATTTGTTACCTTATTGGTGACTGAATGATCAGGAGGAGTCTGGGAGGTTGAGCCAGCTGTTTCTCGTGCATGGGTTGATTGGATGATGGGGAGAAGGTGGTGAGGTGGTCAGGCAGGTGAAGCCAGCGTCATCATCATGACGTGTGTCACCTCATCTGGTTTCACTTGATGAAGTTATTCCTGTTATTAATGTGACCTCTCTACGTCCTCGAGTAAACACATAATGCTCAATAATACGCAGTATATTACTGCTGTAATTTTACTTGTGCCTCCAAAGTTTTCATATAAAAAACAAGTTCTTCACTGTGAAGGGAACTTGGCATTACATGTGACATGTCTTTCTTTTATTTGAGTCTTTCAAAGAACACCTCGGTTCATTTGAATTACTTGAAAAGAATCAAGGGCGCGTTTAAATAATTTGTTACTGAACTAAAGTTCCAAGTTGTGTCCATTGTTGTGAGTAGAATACACTATTCACTGTACAATGTAGAAGCTATTGATTGCAAAGTATTCAGCAGTCAGTGTTCGTTTCTTTTTCACGTCAATGTGCCCTCTAGTTGAAGCTAACAATGTGTCTCTCTTCTTTCAGTACCCTCCAACTTCCCTGAACTGTCTGTGACACTCAAGCCGCTTATTTTCTGCAACAGACCTATCCACGTTTAGAAAGTTTAACACATGCTAAAGTTTTGGACTATTCCATTTTAGAACACAAAGATATAGAATGTGATTCCAGCCCACATGGAGATGGCTTTCAAACAGTGTGTAGACCTTATGTTGGTTGTCTTAATTGTTTCCATTCCAAAAAATTTAACAATGATTTTAGGGAATCGAGACAAAGCTCTGGAACAGGTAGGGTTAGTTTTCTGGAGATAATATTAAAAAAAGTATGAAAAAGTAATCTAATAAATCTAGTGTTGTTCTTTAGACGGCATGACTCATGACCTCAGTATTTCTAAAATCGTGGCTACAGCCTTGCTAGTAAGTAATCAGTGCAGGGGTACTGCAGAGGTTGAGACGTGACTTCTCACCTTCTTCTCGTAGGATCTGTCCATGCAGATAGTTTTGGTTTAGAGAGAACTGCCTCTCAGATTTCTGCTTCCACCCCAATGCAATGGAGATGTTTCAGGCCTTCCAGGGATTTAAAGAGTGTAATCACAGCATTTCTGGTGGGCTTTTAATGTGAAACATCTTCAGGAAGTTTCACCAAAGCTGAACTGGAAATATTAAATAAAGAAATAAAAACAACATTTGTGCTGAAAAAGACAAACTGGGAGCATCAGAATGGCATAACATAGCTCTAACTTAAATCTACCTTATGAGCCAGTGAGGTAAAGGTGAGATCCTTCACCAGGCCACCAACAAATTTGTGTTGGCTGAGACTGAGACTAGTTTGAGAGTGTACAGAGTGTAAGATGTGACAGAAAACACAAGGCCCCATGTGAATCCAGGTGAGTTTTTTTAGTGGCGCAGAGGATGGAGAAAGGAGGGTGGTGGAAGAAAGAAAGAAAAAAAAAAACACTGACAGAGAAGAACAATGGAGGCAGGAATAGCAACGGAAATGTAAAAATAAAGTCGGAGTAAAAATAGAGCAAAAGAAGACGACACAGTTAAAGTTCCATCCTCTTTGACAAAGATGAATGAGGTAAGTACATGTAAATATGTGTGTGTGTGTGTGTGTGTGTGTGTGTGTGTGTGTGTGTGTGTGTGTGTGTGTGCGTGCGTGTATGTGGGTGTGTGTGTGTGCAGTCAGAAGTTCAAAGCCAGCAGACATGGGCCTATTTCCAGCGTCACTTTCTGTTTGGTAGCCTGTAAATCAGAGTTGTCAGCCGGCTGCTCTTAATCAGCTCTGTCACTGCGATCAGTGGAGCCGATGGATCAAAATGAGGCTCGGTGCTGCACTCCATGGCTCAGTCAACATCAGAACAACCTGCATTCAATTCCTCTCACAAATGAGCTGTTGGCCTCGGGTTAGTCCATGTCAAAGGAATCAATACTTGTATTAAGTACCAGCTTTAATGCTTCAGTCTCCTAACAAATGCATATTAACAGTTAATACAGAGTTAATAGATGACAACTCTGGTTACACAAAGGAAGTGCACTCTGGAAACTCTCTGCGAACCTTTATTTGACCTGACATTCACACCTGGAAGGTGCCCAGTGCAACACAGTCTGATCTGCCAGGCCAGAGAGTCAAAGCTGTATTGTCTAAACCTCCTCATCCTCTAGTCTGATCATATTTTTCTAAAAATGATGTTTACGATTTTCAAGCCTAAATATATCTGAACAATGACTTTTATCAACATAATAAGGAAAGATGCACATATGAAACATATCTTTAACATATCTGGTCTTGGATAAGTACTGGAAACATTAACAGGAATGGTGTGAAAATGTGGGTTTCCAGCCTGTGGTGGAGATGGAGTTAGTGTGGAGTTCATTCCACGACCGTGAAGCCAGAACAGAGAGGAGCCTGGACCGAGACAAGCAACCACAGGCTCCTCAGACTGATGGGATGGTAAATATCCAGAGGCAGGAGGGGAGTGTAGGGTTTGACCACGGCTTGGAGACAGAAAGGATCAGTTGGTGTCACAGTGTAGTGAACAGAGAAACAGGGCGGTGGTGATTAACTGAGGCTCTGAAGAAGAGGGAGTAACAGAAATTCATGCAGGATTCAATTCAATTTTATTTCTATAGCACCAAATCATAAGAGTCTAGACTGTACTCTTTATAATATTATTTACAGACCCAACAAATCCCACCATGAGCAAACACTTGGTGACAGTGGCAAGGAAAAACTTCCTTTAGAAGGCAGAAACCTTGAGCAGAACCTGGATCATGGTGGCAGCCATCTGCTGCAACCGGTTGCAGGAGATGAGAAGTACCTGGATGAGAAACCGGATGCTAACGTTGACTGTGTTTTTGTTGCCTAAACCCATGGGACAAAGTGGGATTTGACATGAGATCTGGTGTCAGGGATCTTAGGGTTCCCCTGGACATCACTGGATGTAGTGTATGTCAGAATAAACAAGAGGCCTATGGATTCCTAAAGTGTAATAAAAGTTTATCAGACAAGTCTGAAATATACTTTTACTGCTGGCTAAAGCTAACCACATGTGGCACACGTAACATGAACCCTGGGATTCACACTTTAAACATGTTGCCAGTGAACATAACAGTGTTCTGTGTTGGCACGGCTGTAAATCCAGCCTTCATCCTCATCAATGATAGCATTGACACATACATAGCAGCAGTGTCTTACCTTGTTCTCCCTCGGTTCGACATGACATTAAGTGCATCCTGACTAAACACAGAAGTCATCTCTCTAATGAGTGTTTATGCAGACGTGCAGGCTTGAATTTTGACATCAGTCTCGATGTGTGGCGGGGCTCCGCTGTGGTCACAGCCGTATTAGCGTCTCGCTCTGTGATCTTGGTGCAGTTTGGGGGGATTTGCATTGATCGCTCCCCGTTCTCCCATCTGCTGCTCTTTAAGCTTTACAGGGAGCAACGAGACACAGAGCAATGGCACCGAAATGAACTGCAATTTAACGGTTTTCAATCAACTTTACATTCTAATATACGCCTTCTGCAAGTGAAATGAAGCAAACCGGTAATAGTTATCCTCCCAGTCAAAGTGCCTCCCTGACAGACAGCCTGCACAGACCTGTTGCTGCTACACTGCTGCTCTATTGGCTGCCTGGGGGCATTTTTCTTCACACAGACCTCTTGTTAGCATCCACCTGCAGGCTCTGTTCCCTACATTCCCCCCGGGGGATTTGTATTGATCACCCCCGGTGCTCCAGTCTGCTGCTCAGTATGCTTTACGGGGACCACCATGACGAAGAACCAGGACACAAAAATATTCTGGATTTACCTAGTCTCAATAAATATGAGGCGTCTAACCAAATGTATTCATTCTTTTACCCCTGATCACTATTATCATACATGCAATTATGAATTGGTGTGTTCAGACATCATGATTATGTAGTTGCATTATTCCATTGGACATATTCTCTGACATGATGGCAGGGTTTTAAATTTGGTCCTTGTAACTTGTTACAGTCACCATGTACACATCCAGCATACAGAGCAACATCAGCATTCATTTGGAGTCATGTTTGTGTGTGTGTGTGAATGCTGTGCTGTCTCCTCTGCATCCTCCAGCTCTGTGCTCTGTCCTCTTGCAGGTCTCCATGATGAAGAGGTTGTTAACCTGGTTGTGCCAGATGGTTTGTTACACAGAAACATCTGGCATGCTGTTGTTTTGTACCATTTGGAAGAAGGGCAGGTTTCAAAAAATACTTCAACCAATCAGATCAATGACACATATAACTGTGATTTATTATTATTATTTTAGATGGGAAGTATTCACTGATTTTTAATATGATGGCTGATTTTGTGAATTTTTGAGCTGGAATGAAAATATTTCATGATGATAACATAATAAAAATAAAAAAAATCTATATGGGTTTTGCAACAATATTAATAGAAAAAGGCTGATTTATAAGAGACTATTTAAGTTAGGTATTCTTTAACATGTTAAATAATTGTATATATATTTTAGTAGACATTGCAGAGAGGTGCTTCCTCTCTCTCACTCTGTGCTGCTCATCACATTATTGTAAACCACAGTTCACTCTGCTCCATAAACTTTGCAGTGACACCACATATTACCACAAGCAATGTTTTATGCATTATATGCAGGGAAAAAAACAGTCTGTATATCTTATAACACAGCTGCTAACCTCTGTGGCACTATGTGGCAGAAAAGCCAGAGACTGCAGTTCCTCGAGTGTCCACTCAAGGCTGGCTGCAGAACATTTCAGCCTCCATAAGCCCCCATGTTAAAATGTCCATCTTCTTTGGGGTGTTGTTTGGCTCAGTTGGTAGAGCATCCGCCCCATGTACGAAGGCTCAGTCCTTGCTGCAGCGGCCCAGGGTTCAAATCTGACCTGTGGCTCTTTCCTGCATGTCATTCCCCATCTCTCTCTCCCCACATTCCTGTCACTCTTCAGCTGTCTCTGTCAAATAAAACTCAAAAAGGCCAAAAAAATATCTTTAAAAAAAAAAAAAAAGTCCAACTTTGCAGCAAAGTTATGGGTAATTAACTGTGTGGATGCTTTGATTGACAGGTAGGCGCCATTACAGATGGCGTCAAGCGTCATTCAGCCTGCCTCAGGTCTGCAAGGTGGCAGAAGAGGCAGGACTACCAACATGATGGTGGCCAGCGCCGCATATTCTAAGCTTCAAAACGGCTCTTCAGAAACATATGGGTGATGTCACACTTATGCTGTCCATTCTTTATATACATATATATACACAGATATACATCAATACCACTATGTCTATGATAGGCTAATATATCGTGCAGGCTGTACATATAATGAATGAAATCAGTCAGGAGAAGAGCAAAATCATCTGTTCCATGTAGAAAAGTCTTCAGTGTTGTTCTTAGATCTTCTTTCAATGAAGAAACGCTCTCCAGTTCTGATAGAGCTCACACACATTATCACACACAGTTGCTTCACAAGTTTAGGAGGTCAGCGACACCTGAAGTTGTTCGATGTCCTCCTGGATCTGTATTTGTTCACAAATGTTTTCATAATTTCTATATATCAGACATTCTGTCATCAAACTCTGAGAGAGCACCCCTCCTCTGTAGCTCTTGCTGAGGTTTCTTTCCTGTTAAAAAAGTTTTGCACAGCTGAATGGAGGGTCTGAGGACAGAGGGTGTTGAATGTTGTACAGCCTGTGAAGCCCCCTGAGGCAAACTGTGATTTGTGATTTTAGGCTCATCGCTTGTTAAAAGGTACCCTGTGGTGTTTTTGACTTCCAGCTCCATCAAGCAGTTTTTACAGGTGGCTCCCTGTGTCGAATCCAAATCACTGTCACTTTCTGAATATATATAATGTGATGCTTGCCAAAATGTTTTGTAGCTGATGATCTACGACTGACTGAAATGTAGGACAGCAACAGGACAACAAATGAATGTAGGAGAAAAGAACATGCGTGCAAACTCCATTTTTTTGTCTTCAGATTTTCCATCTGGTGCTGCACCTGTTGAAGACTTTGTGAATATGTGTCTTGAATGTAACACCCTGTTAGCACTGCAGTTTAAACCTGTCCCATCTAACCACTATGTAGAGCGCAGTGGACCAAAGAAAACATGTTCCTAAAAACATTTCATCCGGTTGTGAGGACTGATGTGGTTCAATAATGATCTGCTTCACCGTGATTATGGAGCATGTGACAAGAAAGAACTTGAATCTACATAAAAACTTTGGCTGCTGAATTAGAAGTACAATGGTGTACCTCACACTGTAACTAGTTATTAAGTATCCCAACCTTCTTAAAAAAAGAACCATGTTATTTGTGTTGTCTAGTAGTATACAGTTCTTTTCAAAAATAACTCAAAGCAAATTCATGAAGTTTTACAGAAGTAATAACCCATCTTTGTACCCAGTATAGTTTAAAAATACCTCTGTTGTGGCTGCCTGTGCCTGTGTTCTTGTAGTGTCTATGTCTATGCTGAGCTAGGTGTGTGGTTCCCCATTCCTGACTTGTGGCCATCATTGTCATCACTTTCTGAAGAGCTGAAGGATCTTGAGTGAATGAGCACCCAATCCGGTCCTCCAATCCACAGGGTGCAGTTTGGGAACTAGTTTACTCCAGGGATGCTGTTTTCTCTTTTTGGGTATAGATAATGATTTTTATTTATATTCTGGTTTTGTTTAGGAAGTTAGGACTTTTTGTATGTATGAGTACTCTTTGTTTACCTCTTTATCTCTATTTGGTTATATTTATTAATTTGGTCTGAGCACATCCACTCGCCCTTCCCCCCTTGTGATTTCAGATTAATAATACAAAGAGGTAGACACCTCTTTGTATTATTAATCTGAAATCCTGACAGTACCTCTGGTTCTATGCAAGTACCAAAAACAGTTCTTCAAACATTAAATGTGTTAAAATGTCCAACTTCACAGCAGAAATAAACATGTTTACAGCCTGGTACAAAAAACAGTTTTGGTCTCTATAGCTAATTTCCCCGTTCATGACAACTGCACTGAGGGTGAATTTTATATACAACTTAGTTGCTGCTGTAGTTGGTGCTGTTACAGGTGGCTTGTTGGAGCCACCAGGCTTCGTTCAGCCCGCCTCAGCTCCACCAACGCTCCACCTCTTTACCCATTTTTGTATTAGTTGGGAAGGAGGCAGAACTGCCAAGATGGAGACGACCAGAGCCACCACACTGAGCTTCACGACAGCTCTACAGAGACCTGTGGGTGACGTCAGGAAGACTGCGTCCATGTTTTAGACAGTCTGTGGTTTTATGTTGGTTCCTTTTTTCTGAACGAGCTGACTCAATTACTCCCTCACTTTCATGTGGTTCCCTTGTACTTACATGCATATATCAGTGTGTACTGCTCTGGTACATCATGGTACCATTAGCGTTTCAGTTTGTTTCCTTGAAGACAACTGAAAAATATTACTGCTATTGCAGACACTGTAATTAATTGTGAAGTTAGTAGACCACCAAATGAAGCAGACATACACAGATGTTGTAGTGAAACTTTGTTTCTTTATTCACACAATTTTCTACTCCAGCTATGTTAGAAGTTAACATAAGTGTCAATCCTCTAATTCCTATGTTGATCTCTCATTCATCTGTACACACTATATAAAAAAAGTCAAGATTATAATATGTTTAGAAATCCAAGAGGGCTCGTGAGGTGAGGAGGGTTCAACAGTTGTTGAGGGGTTTTCGCTTTACAGTCCCTCCCCTCACTTCCAGCCTCCTCCACCTCCACTTTGACTCGTTTTTTTTTTGTCATTTTTTTCATTAAACAAAAGAAACATATTGAACAAGGCATTTGTACCAGAGCTCAGAAGGGGGCTTGGACATTTGTAAAGCGCTTTGACTGTACAGCTCACGCAGAACACAACCAACAGGTCATATACAGAGCATGGTAAAAGAGGAATAGTATACTGCTTGGGCACAACACAAACACAATACAATGCCATCTGACAAAAAAAGTACCATTAAAAAGAAAAGAAAAATTATTCTCTTCAACTTTTTTAAGCATTTCATAGAAACAAAAGAGAAAGATAAATTGCAAACTTGGAGTAAACAAATCGAGAAGATATATACAGTGAGGTAAAACACATTGGTCTTTAAAAGGAGGTATTTTCTTTTTGATTAAGTGACCTTTTTAATATGTTAATTATGCTTTTTAAGATACTTCTCAGCTTTTGGATGACATCTATAAAGCAGGTAATGCAGACATCAATGCAGACACAATCACATGCAGTCTTGTCATTCAAGGTGAAAAGTAAAAGAAGTCTTGTCAAACTTAGGCACCAAATAAAATGTGATAAAGCTTTCTGCTACCCTTGTTGCCACAAAGGCCTCACTACAGCACTGAGAGAAACTTTTCCTTTTTTTTTTAAGCCAAGCAAAGCCTGAACCATTTAATGACCCAAACCTCACGTCACGTCAGCCTGAACACGTCACTGCAAGACGCTTCAGCAGACTTCAGATGGTCTGTGAGACGATGGAGGGCAACCATGAAGGGAGAACGTGATAATCGTTTGACCCTAACGCTTTCCTCATCACAGTGTGTGGATCATGCTAGCATAGATAGGTCGTTCAACCTGTGTGATCCAGAGGGACTGAGTGGGCAGACACGACTGGCCCAGACTTTTGCATAACAAGAGAAAAGACAGAGATAGAAACAGACCCGTGCTGTGGATATTTGCATGCTCACAAAGTTGCTGCCGCGACCTTTGGGCTGAGTTACGCAGGTTGTGCTCGGATTGGTTTGTAGACTCTGAGAGAGGGCCGATACATTCACAGCTGTGGGAATTACTCAGTGCGTGGTTTGAAGCGAGAGCTGCTGGCATAGTTTGTTATCCCCTTGTTTTGGCCCTCCATCAATGCACACACAGCAGAAAAATCTGCTCGTTTTGAACCCTTCTTGGCATAGAAAGAATGGCATGAAAGGCTGCATATTTGACCAGATCGAACAAAACCGAGTGCATCTCATTCATCGCGGTTTGAGTCACCAAACGGCTCAGCTACATCGCTGCTTCCAATTCACATCCTTCAAATGAGTTGACCGGTGAACCGAGGTTTGAAATTGCATGGTGGCTGCGTATTAACAGTGTACAGTGACCTCCTCCCCCCTTTTAATCTGAGCTATGGACAGAGAAGGCAAGGTAAGATTCTCAAAGAGGAGGTACAGTGTTTTCTTTGTAGATTTTTAAAATGGGTATGGCCAAAATAGTGATTGAATTACTGAAGGAAAAAAAACTGTTTACCAAAAACCAAAGAAGGAAGAAACATTTTAGAGGTTCAGTTTCAATCTTTCCATACAAAGGGAGGGACAGTCTATAGCAGAGTCCTCTTCCTAACCCCGGCACGCTCCAAACAGACTAGTTTGTGCAACATGTTGTCCGGCCCCCGTCGAAAGCAAAAGCTGTTAAATATGGCTAAAAGGTGCAACAAGCCTGCCCTTACAGACAGGCAAGACGAGACAACCGTTTAAATACGGAGATAACAGAGCACGCTTTCAGACAGTCCCTCCTCAAAGTCCATTGTGGTCATTGTTGGATTGGCATTTTCAGAAATGTACAAACTATTTTCAGTTGTAGCACCCTCAAACATTGAAGATGAAGGATTGGACACAGCTCAGCCATCCAACATTCATTTTGGACAGTCCTTGAAGAGAAACTCCACACTTTCACCATGTTTACAGGTGTTGGGGAGGAATAAAAGTATAAAATCTTCAGTGTCTCAAGAGGGAGCTGTGTGAAGGCTGATAAATGTCCTCACTTCAGTCAGCATTGGTTAGAAAAAGAAAAATCTGGGGGTGTGGAGCTGGTGAAAAGAGAGCCTAGCAGCTCTCATTGCTACTTGAGGCTACCAGCTCCAGGCCACGTTTGGTGCTACTGGTGTAACACACAAATCTCTGGCTGAACTGTTGTATTATGGGTGATGACAAGGAAGAATGTGTTGAGGAGAAGAATATCTCTGGTTCTGTTGCATTAATCTTGAACTGTTCATTGTGATTCCCACAATGTGGGAGCGCAATGCTAAACTGACTGAGTACTTTTTAAAGGCATCAGTATGCTTCCAATGAAGTGCTCATTGGAGCATGTCCGGGCTGTCCAACTACTTTTGGAACTTTCTGAAACTGTCAATCCGACTAGCACACAGTTCAGTAATCTGCCAGGTGTGCAGAGGTGAGAAAGTTGGAACTTCTCTCTCGAGCTCTCCGTAATCCAAGCAAACTACTTCCGTCAGTTGTTCTGTGCAACACCACGATCGTCTTTGAGGAGAGACTGCCAAAGTTTGTACAGTTATCCCCGTTCGTACGGTTCATTGCGTTGTCCAAACTAGATTTGTTTCAAACGTCCAAGATCTGACTTTAGAGAGATAAAAACGTAGCAGGGATGGATGTGACTTGGTTCCACCCGATATGGAGCTGTGAAGCCGGGGAACTGGCTGCAGTGAAGTGTGGCCCTTGTAGCTAGGAGATATTTGTTAAGTCAATTAGAGAACATGGAATGACAAGAGAGAAAGGCAAGACAGAGTCAAGGACAGAAAGCTTGCTGTATAAAGACCACAAGAGAAAAACAGCTGGGTGCAAACGTCTTTTTACAGTTAAGTCATCTTGGGTTTTGAAAAGAAAAAGTACAAGGCTGCTGGTGACTTTAAGACAGAATGAAGGTTGTCCTAGTAGAGGCATACCAGAGGTGCTGTTGAGTTGAGCTTTTGTTGTTGCTAATGTCCCAGAGAATGACATTGCTAATGGAATACACATACTATACAGTCTCAATCCCACACAGAGGCCCAGCAGGGCTAGCCAGGGCTTACTTAAAGGGATACTTTGAGATTTTGAAATTTAGTTTCCCGCACCATCAACCCCACCCCCACAAACCCAACATGGCTTAGAAAGATGGATTCTTGGCCCTGGTCTTCCCTGGCAAGCCCCAGTTTTCCCAACTTGTTTGACAACTTTTGTACATATTTAACACTGAATTCAGCATAGTCAGTCATCCTTTTTGTATTCAACATAGCAGCGATATCCACGTCACTTTCTACAAATATCAGGATAGCTTTCTTCTTTTGTTTACTCCACAAGATATTTACACAGCATATCTGCCACTGCTGACTATTTCTACATATTTAAGAATACTTCATTCACAAGAACGACTGAACAGTGGAACTGTACTGGTGGGTACATAACTCGCCAACTCATTTTTTTTTTTTTTTTAATCACAAAGGACAACAAGGGAATCATTGAATAAAGCCTGTAGCAACCGATGATGTAATTTTTACCAAAATGGATTCGTCACATTAGGTATATCTTCACATTTAATGATGTCTATCTCCACTCAGGGTCCACTCATTTGTTCTGGAGCTTTTGACTGTAACACACATTAGTAAATGAAGTATGCGGTTGCTGCTCGATGTTCAAACGTTACATTATTCTGAGCACTTTTAGGACTCGCCCAGGTACAGCCCAATGTCACTCCCCACTCCCTGCTGTACTGAGTTTGCTGGGGAGTGATGGCTAAGTCAGGCCAGTCTGGACACCAAACATCTACATTAACCTACATTAGGAGTGTCAAGATATACAATAACCATGATATTTAAAAAAACTAATTATTGATTACATGTTAATAATATAAACATGATAATATTGTGTAAATAATCCAGGAATTCTAAACTCATTTACGTTTCTTCGTGTTCTGCATTTGTGGTTCCCACTCAATTTTTGGTGAAGCAATTGTTAAACTGTCAGCCCTAATTCACATGACAGTCTGTTCAACATGTTCCTCTGACTGCACTTCATCTCTGGAACAAGTGAGTGGACCTTGACTGGAGAAGTTTTGGAGAGATCAAGAAGTTAATATGATTTTTAGCTTGACTCAGAGTAGCTTTGTTTTATTGTAGTGTTGCTGTGATTGGTTTAAACATTCAGTTCACTAGAGCGGGAACTGATGTTGCCAGATAATTTCAGATTGACTGCCAGTAAGCAGGAATTGTCAACAAAAAGTGATGAGTGCTACGCTTCCTCTGACAATCATGGCTTTAGAAGAGGTTCACTGGAACTGCTGTTGAAACACTCAACAGGTCTGACTACATGTTTGTATATTTGGACAAATTATCCATCGTTATTACATTATCAGTTGCTATAGGGGCATCAACAGGGGTTTTTATAGAGAACAAGCAATTTGTACAAATCACTCCCTCAAAAATAATTGGATATATTTGTTCTCCCCCCGCTCCTTCCCCTCCTCCCCTCTACAGTTGGACTTCTAATAGAGAAAAATATGTCTCAATCCAACTCTATTTCAAGTGTGGGCATCAAAGCAGAGAGGACAAGCTACTCTGATTCACATCGGTAGATTGGCACCGTGTTTTTCAACCATGGTCCATGGAGGCTGCAGCTTTCCTTTCTAACTGAACACTAAAGCAGGTGATTGAACTGATCTGCACGTTGAACCAGAGAGGAAGAACTCATCAGTGAAATGAGCTGCTGCTGCTTGCAGAAGGTGATGGGATGGACGCCTGCTCTTCCATGGATGGTGGCTGATAAGAACTCTTTAACACACTTCAGCGAATCTTTGAAAGGACTGCCTACCAGAATGACGATGGGCTGGATTTGCGTCAAAGCAACATGGCACAGAATAATCAGATTCAGGCAATCTGAGGATATTTACATCCAACGGCAGCTCTCACCTCGACTCGGGAAAAGTGAGGTGGACAACTAAGTAGCAGCACATCAATACGTTATGTATCCATAAAGAAAAGCAATGGAGACAGACAGACTCACCGACATCCAAACTGCCACACAGGTAAACCCTGCAGTGGTTCAGAAGTGCACTTATTGCTGAACAATCGAGAGACTCTGTGGGATTTCCTTTGAGCAAATCGCTGTCTGGCAGATCTGATTTACTGCTTGTATGAATTATTGACGTTTGCAGTCACTTTGTGGATTTAAACTGGACCTAACTGTGGGAGTTGTTTTGGACCTGTAGACTAAAAGACTTGTTTTTGATGGAACTAAGAAATGAGCAAATCTGGAAAATAACACCAGACGGGTTTAGATGTGTGGCAATTTTGGCAACAGGACAAACACTTGACTGAACGGTTAAATCAGGTGCTACATATATTTTTTTGTCCTTTAGATATAATAATGACACTACCTTTATCATAGTAATCAATTTTATATATATATATATATATATTTATATGTATATATATTTTTTCATTAAAAAAAACAAAACAAAATCAAATCAAATAATAATATTAATAATAGTAATGATAAGAGTAGATCCTGACTCTTATGCGTTGGTCCCTTAAGGCATGCTAAGCTGAAATGACAAAATTGTCAATTTTACGCATATTTTTTTTCATCTTTTGTTTTTCGTAAATGTACATTCTAGTAGAAAAAGACCTTGCCACAAAAAAAAAAACAAAAAAAAAAAGAAACAAAAAAAATAAAAAAATAATACACAACCTGGAAAACCTATGGCTTAGTAAATATCCGTTTGCTATATTTAAATGAATGTACCTCATTTTTGTTGATTATCCTACAAAGAAGAAAACGCTTGAAAGGTTGATTCGCGCTGCTGCGCTCTCGATGGCGCAAACACATGAAGAGAACGAAAATCAGAAATCCAAGAGTTTACATTTATAGGGCAACATCAGTAATGCTTACAAGTCTTTGTGTCTCTTTTCAAAAGCTGCTGGGAGCTTTTGTGGCATCGTTTTTCCAACCAAACACAGTTTGAGGTGCTGGAGCTCAGTTTCCAGACTCTGTCCACCGGGAGGAGAAGCTGTACGATGAGTTGTTGCTGAGGTGGTCGGGTGTGGAGGAGGGGGAGGAGGCGGGGTTGAAATGGCACCAGAGAGTCGGCTGGGTTGTGGGTGATGTGACGTGCGGTGTGTGTGTCCCTTCTTGCTATCCGTCCCTTTTTCTTGGGTGTGCATAGTACGAGCGTGCTGTATGCTCGGCATGGCTCCCGCGGGCCTCCTCTGACACACACACACACACACACACACACACACAGAGCTGCATACAGGTGAGAGCAAAATGCACTCCACGGCAGCCGACATGAGAGGAGTCGGGGTTTTTTTAAAGCACTGGCACTTTCCGGTAACAGCTGGCTTTGAAGGCATGGTGGCAGCTGATTGTTGGTGTTGTTCTTGCTGTTTGTGGTTTAGCAGAGCAGAGTATAGAAAATAGACACATTTATCTACTGTATATTGCATATGTTGCAGCATGTTTGCCAAAAATGAATGAGGTCATCATGTCCAGTTTTGTTTTGCAAAAAAGATCCCCTGCCACCAGAAAGAAAATTCAAAAAACACAATAAATTAAACTGACCTGTCCGCCTCGCAGGGAGACGGGGAAATACAACAGTAACAAATGAACAAACAGGTGCAAAACTGTTGCAGAGATGAGGACTGGACTACATGAAGAACAGATGAAGCCGCTGTTTGTCTGGACCCCACAGGGCAGCTCGCAGACTGTCCCAGAACCCCCCAGGTCCTTGTTTCAGTTCCCCGTGCTACTGTAACACGACTCAGGAGCAGGGCTGCAGACAGCTTCACATCTGTCTCTGTGCTGCATCATCTTTATTCTCTGAAACACCTATGATCAGGGCTGACAAGTCAATAATCGCTTTCTGAAAATTTCACAAAGCACGTTAAATGAAAATGTGCAATCTAAAAACAAACAGCAGGGTTTCCACCAGTGCATCGCAAGCCCAGCGGCCCTCCACGCCAAAACTGAAGCCCCCACTAGGCCTGGGCGTCTGGGAATTCGATTTTTTTAAATGTATTTTAAGAGGTTTTTTAAATTATAGCTAGAGCTGGGCGGCTCAGTTGGACACAGATGTGACGGGTGGATGCTCACCAGCATCATCTTTTGGTTAAAACGTGGATGCACTATGGGAAAACTGCAGCTCTGAGATCAGTGACATTCAACACAACACTTCAACTATCACAAGCCATCACAAATGTTACCTAGCGACCTTTGCTAGCTAGCCAAAGAGTCAGTAACAGATACTTCCTGTGTGACATAACGTTAATTATACAACAAGTAGGTCCGACCGAGCAATCTGGTTGGTCAATTAGATGTTTAGAATGTGATTTAATCAGCATTTTTTTTAATCACTAAAAATATCACTCCGCCATCGCCTCATTGTCACATCCTGAAATATATAACATGTAAACAAATACGAGTAAGTCCACTGGAAGTCAACTTTAATAAAGTAATACACCTGAATTTACAATTTCAGCTTTCTTTAATGAATATTCTGTGTCATGGAGCTGTTAGACCGCCCCGTTAATACAGGTGTGTACCTCGTTAATACAGGTGTGTACCTCATTTGTGTGCAGCACGTTGGAGATCAAACAGGTAAATGAGCTCAGAGAAAATATTGTTTTTGAAGACTAAAGGTGGACTAATATGGACTGAAGAGGAATATTTGGTTAGATAAAAACATGTTGATCATTTTAGAAATGATTCCATCGATCTTTGCTCAATACATTTTGACTTTTGGACTTTACAACGCTGTGGAGTTACTGGAAATGTTTGGATCATTCTCCATCAGCTGTGCCGGTGAGTCGCTGATACAGCGCTAGCTTCACAATAAATGTGAAGTTAGGAGGCCAATCTGTCCATGGAAAAATATCTTTGTCAGCAGATATCTTAGTCACTACAAGACTGAACTAACAAAGCAGTTTAGTGTGTATATATGTGCTATTTATTCAGTTTGGAAAACTCCGCGATCTCCATAAGCTTTGATGGGACTTGAAAGTTTCTCTGTTGCTAGGTCGTTACTAAGGCTCGGGCTACTTGCTGGAGTAGTGAACTGGGTTACATTACATATAGGAGTCTACTGCTGTGACTGATTGTTTTCCAGGTATTAGTCAGGCCCCGTGTATCTCCATAGAAACGGAGATCAAAACAGAAACGGCGAGCAAAGAAATGTTTATTTTGAGAGCAAATTGCCCCAAAACATGAAAATCTTTTGATTCTATATTTTATTTAAGTTGGTAATTGTTGTATAATCGCAATATTACAGTCGAGGGTGAGCTTTAACTTATTATTGGCACTTCAGTGATGCTGTCGTGCCAATAATGACGTCCAAGCTCACCTTCTCGTGTAATATTGCTTAAACCAAAGTTTAAAGCCAACAAACCTCAGACAGTTTGTCAGATGGTCACATACTGGATCTAATGGCGTTGAGGCGGCGAGCACTTCGTCCTCGTAACGCTGACAACCACTGAGTATCAATAACGTTATCGGGCCCCTGGCCCCTGTCAAAACATACCACTGGGGAAACCCTGAAGAGGTCAGCCATCATTCTCATATATTTTAGTGCTGTGGATGTTACACCACACGACCCACCCTACGTACACGGAAGCCATGAAGGGCTGTAAAAATGACAATGTTCTATCTTCAGATCTAAACTAACCTCAGCTACACTCTGAAATGTAAACACCTTTGAGGTCAGAGCACTGACACATTGAAGCTCGGAGATCTTCTGTCTAAACTGACGTGGTGAATTCAATTCTTTTCACGGAAGACCTGCAGTCAGTCAAATCTGTAAACAGTGAAATTTAACAGTGGATCTATTTTTCCCATGATGGCTCCAGTACACGCCTCACTGTGATGTTTAACCTGAAAACAGTTTGGATCATTTTTAACAATGTTCCATTTGTAATTTGTTGAAACTGAAGTTGAACTCTGACAATGATTCATGACGTCATTCAAAGGTGTAAATGAGCAGCTTGCAGCCCTACTCATGAGTAGCTTCATTTTCGGAAGTAGAGAATGAAATGATAATATACAAATGAGGGAGTGATGATGAAGATTAGAGAAGATGAGAGCGAAGCTCCGGCAGCTCAGAGGACCCCCGGGTAATTCCCTGATGGGGTCTGAGCTCTTATTGGTTGGGTGTGTGATGAGCGGTGGAGGTGGGACTTCAAATGTGCACCAGTTGCCCCAATGGGTCTTTTAGAAACTTCATGGGATGAATGTTGTAAAGGAGGGTGGAGGATAATGAGCGGCGGCTTCCTTTAAGACCTCTGTTATCCCCTTCAGGCACAACCATCCCTCATTAGATCCATCCATCCATCCATTCCTGCGTGTATGTCAGCCCAGTGCAACACACACATACACACATGGTTCCACAGTTTGTGCTGCAGGACTCATCAGTTTGTCAATGAATGAAATGGGAGAAGAAAAAAAAAAAGAGCACAAAAAAAAGTCTTCACTTCCCTTCAAACTAAAGGGGAGGAACAATCAATGAATAATAACGAAGATAATAATGCTAACAATATGGATGCCAGTCAGGTGTGTGTGTGTGTGTGTGTGTGTGTGTGTGTGTGTGTGTGTGTGCGCGTGTGCGTGCGTGCGTGTGTATGTGTGTGTTTGGTAGTTGTGTGTCTACATCTTGATTCCCTCCTGTTGGCTGAGCTGAGACAGAGTTTTCTTGATCCGGAGAGCGGTGAGTCGGGCGGCACTGTTGGCATACCAGCACTCCCTCATTATCTTCGCCATCACCCGCAAGGCCTGCAGAGGAGAGGAGGTGACACGAGTTAACACGACTCAGCTACAACAGGATGGACCTGCTGCTCTACATACAGATAATACAGCTGTGGACCTTCACAGCAGCTGGACTGTGGTGAGAGGAGGGTTGTTATTAAAAACAATGACTAAATCTGGAGTCGCTGTGATCTGTGGGGTTTCTCTGGGCTCAGTACTTGGTCTCTTCATACTTGCAATCTACATGTTTCCTTTACGGCACACTACCTGTCGGGCTGATAGTTTTTTGCATTCGAACATGTCTCATTTTCAACTATTTCCTCATGTCTGTCTGTTCTGGATTTACATTCTTATTTGGACCCACAGTAGCTGTTAGCAGGACAACAGCTGCTTTTCCAAAGAATTGAAAATCTGTCTTATTACTAACTCTGCTCCATCTTCCATCAGGGAATTGGTGATTCCGTGTAAATTAACTGGTCCCCTTAAGTCTTCAGAGCACGGCTCTGGGCTCAAAAACAGACTGTTATTATCCAAATGATTAGGACTTAGATCTTGTGGCTCAAGACAAGAAATGTTGTAATTCCAGCATATGAATATTTATCAGCTGTTGTTTCCTGACACATTTATCTGCTTCTGGTCACAGTTCTAAAGCTTGAACCAGCAAATGTGTCTCAGTCAGTTCTTCTTCCTCAATCACTGCTTTGGTTTGATCTTGTGGTCAGAGCAAGCTTTTTTTCAAACTAAAGTCTTAGCTCTCGCCTCACTAAAGTGGTGACTTCCGACTACATGTTGGAAACAGGCTTTGAAAAAGGGTTAGAGCCTCCAGAGTTTATACTAATTCCTTCACCCTTGGCGGGGCTGTAAACAGCATCTGGTATGTATGAGTCAACATATCTGTGTGTGTGTCTCAGCCTCAGTCTGTCACACTGCTGGTACTCAATCTACGGAACTTCCTACAGTGCTCATTAAGACAGCAGACACATTCCAGTCCACCATTCATCAGGTGGCTTTGTGCCAACTCTACACTGCCACACACACACACACACACACACACACACACACACACACACACACACACACACACACACACACACACACACACACACACACACACACACACACACACACACACACCCCTTCAGCAGAGCTAGCTGCAGTTCATTTCTTATGTAAAGGCTTTCAGATGTGGCTTCGCTTACTTTAATCTGACATTCTGATTTACGGCCTAAATGATGAGCAGAGTGAAGAAATGCCTCGTGGGAATTCTGCTGTTAAAACAAACGCTTTCAACACTAACGTGGTAACACATCTACAAGACCTGACTCTGAATGAGCGGTTCTTACACCAGGGGATCTTAATGTTCTGTCAAGGATCCTCACATAGACCCCACTTGATCACAATTAATCAGGAGGACTCATATGGGAACATCTCAGGTGTTAGTGTTGATTTGTACTGTAAGTGTCTGCACCTGGAAATGAACCAGGGTTAGATACCAGGCATGCAAGCTTAATTATTGCTCACACTACTTCATGTACAATACCTATATGTGGGAGACAGAGTATGAGTATGTTTAACTTAATGTGTGCTTGAAAATAGTTTCCTAATTATAAAGCTGGTGCACGCAGGAATATTATATTATCAAAATAGTTTGATTTAATAACTTGAAGTCTAGTTAGTATAGTATAGTATAGTATAGCACAGTATATAAATAGTGGTTCTCTGAACAGTCGAAGAAAGTCTACAGAGCAGAGCAGAGGTGAGGCAGGGCACGCCTGTGTGTCTGTGTGTGTGCGCGTGTGTGTGTGTGTGTGTGTGCGCAGTGAGAGACAGAGGTGTAGGTGTGTTCATGTGTGTGGGAGAGGAAAAGTTTGTTAGTAACAGTACAATAAATAGAGAATTAATAAGAAATATGCTACTAGAACTAGAATAAGTTGGCCTGACAAGTCATTTAGTCTTGATGAAACATTATGTGGTGGAAATAATCAACGGCACAATTTACCCCCATATGGCTCACATGCCCCAGTGTGGGGTAAGTTCAGCCACCTTTGTTTCTTTTCAATCCATTATTATTATGATTATTCTCATGGATGCACCACATCCTGAAATATATGTACATATTTTAATTGGAGACATTACTGCCATAACCTCACTCTAAACACCTCCACCCACTGTACACTACATATGGGTATCTACGTAGAAGTGTGTGCAAGTAAATTTGACTCCTACGCAGATGAAATGTTAAATATAATGTTAGCAACCAAAAGAGAGGAAGGAAGGAAGGAAGGAAGGAAGGAAGGAAGGAAGGAGTTGTGTTGGTGTTTACTCTGTTAATTTTCTTCTTCTGATTATACTTCTGAGTCCTTGCTGAAGTCTGCTGGCTCATTAAAGATGCCACACTGGTTCAGTTACAAACAATACTCTGCAGAAACAAGTAAACACTAGACAGAGAGCATCGACACAGCACAACAGCCAACAGCGATCTAAAGAAACAATAAATTCTGGGGTTCTTCAGCTTGGTCAAACAGGCTATTCAGAGGCAGGCAGAGTGCCACACTATCCATTATTATGCTAATCCTGGACTGAGCTGGCTTTACAAACACTCCCTGGGTCTGAATCTGCAGGTACTGTCTGCTCTCAACTTGTTAAACCTGTTGTTCTGTCTGGATGGGTCTCACTGCTGCAGTCTGTGGCTCATTGTTGTGTGAATATGAGCCGCTCTCTGAGTGTGTGATGTGTCTGAGTTTCCCTCCAGACCAGACAGTGAAACCAGATCCCGACCGCATAGACTATATGAACCACATCAGGTGGTGGTGCTGACTCAGAGGTCGGCCTGATGACTGCAGTTTGTAGGTCACAGTTTCCTCCTTTGGTTTCATGTCGACCATGATCAGAATATAGTCATCAGACGTGCTGGTTACCTGATGCTAGTCGTTACTTTGTGGACAAAGTCAGGGGCAAACTTCAGGCCCGGTGAGGTTGTGAAATGAGAAGCTGCTCAAAGTTCATTAACCTGTTCAGGAGTAAATACTGACAAAGCTGAAATCTGCCTCATCACAAGTAGCTGGAATTAGTCAAAACTGCCCCAGATTTCTATGACGAATTTCTTCCTGTTGCTGTTTATTCTCTGTGTATCGTTCAGCTGATTATTGCATCCATAACGTGTGAACTATACTTGACCCCACCTTAAAAAAACTCAACATAAAAGGCAGTAAAGTCTGAACAGACTCGAAAAAAAAGCAGTGTATCTGTTGAGGGCACAGGTGGAAACTAAAAGAAATAGAAATAAAATAAAGAAAAATAAAGTTTGAATGGCATCAGGTCACATTTCTGTAAAAACTGGAGTAGTGTGTAATGAAGGGAAGCCAAGATGACGATTAACAACAAAAAATGAGAAAGTTATTTAAGTTATCACAGCTGCTCCTTCTCACAGTGTAACCATGGATGTATGGAGAACAGTCACCTGGCTTTGATAGTGAAGAGCAGCAATGTCTAGACCGACCATATTCAGTACAAATATGCAGTCTGGATGAATGTTTTCTAGTTGTTTTTGTATTCTGTTCTATCAAACAGATTTGGCCTGTGGGCAGCAGACAACAAGCAGACTTCCTCGTCTGTGCGGCGGTCACTGTTTACACTCCCATTAGCAACTCAGCTAATATCGATAACATATAGTTCGTAGTCAGCATTCTGTTATATAGATACACTGACACACCAAAGCCTGCTCAAACATGATTGGTCAACACCCCTCAAAATACACTTCTGATAAGATCCTGGTCGCTCGCCTCACATTCTGCATTCATACATCTGTTTACAGAGATCAGTGGAACAAAAGTGAACCCTGAATATCAGTTCACATCTAATAACTGAGAAGATGAACCATGATGGTTTAATTCAAACACAAGCTGGTGACTGCTGGTTACTGAGCTCACTGTATAAAGTATCTGAGCAGAGAGACAAAGCACAGGAGCAGTTTGAAAAGTCAATACGCTGCCTTTGGCTGAGAAAGATCTCATTACCCTGTGTTTGGAGGGAAGCTTCTCAGGACAGTCTTCAGGGGAGAGGAGAGGATTCATGATTGTTATAATACAAAGAGACTCAGTACTGCTGAACATAATCAGATAAAAAACTGAAAGCTGAAAAATGCCCATTGATTAATAACTTGATCTTTCTAATCAATAATTTGACCGGCTGAACAGTGCTGGTGAAACTACATCCAATGTAGCATCGTATAAAACATACACTGTACGTCACAGACACACTGACATGTGATGATATGATGAGATCAATATGAAAGAATAAATTAAGTATCTTTAGCCTCAATGGACAAACACAGCTATTAGCCTGCTGCTGACACACAGTATGTACACATAGCTGAGGTACAGACTGAGGCCTCCCTATGTTGGACCCTAGCAAACGGTTTCTGTTTCCATTAGTCACAAGTTGTGGCCCAATGGGAGACATCGTATCTCATCTTCACTGAGAACAGTACCGCCAGTAATTTCCTGTGTGTGTGTATGTGTGTCTATGTGTGCTTCAACTCCTGAAAAATGGCTTTAAGAAAATCACTAATGCACTGAACACTGCAGCACAGCAGTCACAAACATTGGATGTTTTCGTATGATGACCAGTTAACATGAAAGAAGTAAAGGATGTGCAGAGACTGTCTCTGCCTTCACAACGTGTTGCTGCAGAAATGTATCTTAATCAGCTCAAATTAAATTGAAATAACTCCCAATGCAGTAAACAAATCAAACGCGTGCGTGTGTGTGCGTGTGTGTGCGTGTGTGTGCGTGTGTGTCTAAAATACTGTTAAAACTGAAACCAGAGACAGCAGGCGATGCAGCTCACATGCCTTCTCCTCCCACAAGCTGAGTGGTTGCTTCCTCTCTGGGGACTGTGGGAATGAGCTTGCTTCTGTGCGTGTGTGTGTGTGTGTCTGTATCACATGATTGAACAGTGTTATTGAGAAGGACTCCGAGGATTTGAGGTTCAGGCTTACTGCTAATACGACTGGCCTACCTAGGCTGAAAACAGAATCCTGGACACCTCGGCAGAACAAGACTTCAGTATGTGGATTTTAAACAAAGACTGAGAGACTGCTGTGACACTTTGGTGCTGGTGGAAACCAGCACAGCGGTCTACTCTTGTTTTGAATCAGAGATATTGAACCTGGACCTGGAGAAGTCTGAATACTTGGTCAAAAAGAAACATCTGCAGCTTCTATTGAACGTCACAAAAACCTTTAGAGATAAATAATTTTGAGTGGTGCAGAATGTGATTTGAAAGAGTTCATCATGCTGCTTCACATACCAGCTCTTTGCTGCTTTCTGCCTCTCTCATGCTCAACAACGCCTCTTTTTCTGCTCCTCATCAGTGCTGGGTCAGCAGCTTTCTAAAAATACCAAACTCTTGGCGTGGACAATGATTGAGGCAGCCACAGGTGAGCCCGTAAGCTTCTATCTGAACCCCCATAGTCGAGTGTACTCTGAGATAGCTGGTGCCATCAATCATAAGAGCAGTGTGGCCCTGGATGTACAGACAACCATCACTGAATTACAGTGTATGACGGAGATCTACGATCGCCTTTTTAATTAACTTTTTTAAATAAGTGGATTGTGGACGTTTATTCATGATGGACAGACATCACAGGTGATGTGAGAGTCACACTGAATTTTAAAATATTACTATATTATATCTGAGATTCAGATTTGACTAATGGCACAGAGAAGTGTGATTTTTGATGCAGATCTGGTGCTAAGGGCATGAGCGGTGTGTCGCAGCCACTGCTGCTTTAACTGTCGACTGTGCCGGCCAAGAATAATAACCAACTTCCTGTTGATACTACTGCACTGTCGCTTTACTCTTGTGCAGCATCTTTGCCTCTCTACTACCTCTCTGCCCACTTAGGGAGACGTACCTCAGTTACGCTGTGTCACAGAATTTTCAAAGTCGGCGACACTCGTCTTACCTCACAGCTCTGCCAGCGGTTGGGAATGTTGGGCCGAAGCTTCTGTTCACAGACCACCTTCCTCATCTCCTCCACTGACGGATCTGACTGAACCAGGTCATAGTAGGGCAGCTGGTAGTCCTCGTGGATGCCTGACAGAAAAGAAATATGATGTTAAAACTGTGTGCTACATGCATACAGCAGTCTGTCTGATCGTACATCTTCCTTCCATCCATGCAGATACTGCTATGCCGATATTTCCATAATTAGCTCTCTCATTCATCAATCATTCTCCTCTGCTCCTTTCAGTCAGTCAATCACTCATTTGATCCTCACCTCCCATGGAGCAGCGGCTGGCGATCTCCCAGAAGACCAGGCCCATGGCGTAGATGTCGGCTCGCTTGAAAGACTCAAAGTGTTTCATGTTTATGGAGTCGTCCAGGACCTCTGGCGCCATATACCTGAGAGCAAACACAACGGACGGTTATGGAGTGATTTTTGCACATAATGTTATGTCGTGGTTGCTCAAATAAAAGCAGAGCTGAGCGCTAATGTTCAGACATGCGAGCATTTTTCAAAGAATGGCCTAGAACACAGTGGAGATGTGGGTGTTAGCTACAAAGACTAGCACAAGCATGCTATAACGAGTTTGTTCAGACACTGAATGGTTCTCTGCCGTCTGTCTGCTGTTTTCATGTCCACAGCACTGTGAGTTTGGCAAAGGCTGGAATGAAGAGCTAAATGTTGCTGACCTCGTTTACCCAAAAGACTGAAGTCATAAAAATAAAATCTAAACTTTTTCAAACAAAAACCACGTCACACACCGATAATATGACTGTTTATCTGCATATCTAAATCTTCAAACAATTGTAGACTAATGCCAAACTGTCCACGTGTTGTGTAACCACTGACTGATTTAGACCCATCAGTCTCCGTCAGCGTCCTCCTCCCTTCACTCTTCCTGTCATCATCCAGACACCAATAATAACAGTAATGAGTTCAGCACTTTGATGGAGGAAGGTGGAGGCTACACAATTACTTTGAGGCTGCATCAAAGTAATCCATTACAGTCTGATTTGATATCGTCTGAAATGCCACCTTCCTGTGTTTTGTTTTCAATTTCCACAGATGTTTGCTGCCTGGGTGTTTATTCTCTGACAGATCATGACTGTTTGCTGTCAGACATCTGAGGTGGACTTTTAGTCTGTTAACCGGAGTCCAGTCCCACATATAGGCAGTAACTGACATTACTGATTCTGCTTATCGGTCCGATTATCAGTGCTGGGAAAGTTCACTTGCTACATGAACTAGTTCAAAGTTCAGTTCACAAATTTTAAAATGAACTAGTTCAGTTCATAGTTCATAATTCAAAATTTTGAACTAAGTTCACAGTTCCAAAAATGAACTAGTTCATAGTTCTTTTTTTTTTTCAATATGTTGCTGCGAGCTATTATTTTTCAAAATTATTGCCACAGCCAATATAGTACCACAGACAGCAATTATTCTATCAGTTTTAACACTGAAACTATGTGTCAGATTTCATCTTCGTATCCAATTTGAATCTTTATCCAACCAGGGTTTACATTAGCATTGAGAGGACAGCCCGCAGAATACTGGCATTTCCCCATTTGTTGCCACCTTTTCAGTCCACACTAGTAGCCAGCTGCAGCTTTCACCCCTGCAGTATATTCTCAAAAACATGAGGGAAAACTTGCTGCTTGAATGGTCTTTTTTAATGAGGAATTATTAAAACAAAAACAAGACAGTAGTCCTTAAGGTGCAAATGTTTTTCCATTTTAATAATTTCCCAAACCTGGAAACAATTCACATCAAATTCCATTTTGCTTCTTGAAACCCAGCGGGCAAAGTTTACACAAAAAGGTAAGATTTTTCCCACCTGGATCATCACTGACTTTTCATAAAATTCTTTTAAGTAGTCATACGAAGATGCCGTATTAATTGCGGAGGCGGAGTCTGAGGTAATGCTGCAGCCGTCATTTGTTTTTGCCTCCATTCTTCGCATTTAGATGACGCATGCAACGGTGTGACTCTGTGGTGGCTGGTGTTGCCAGATTGGGTGTTTTTCCGCTACATATTTAGGCCTGTTTTCGGTGTGTTTTAGGCGTGGTTTTGCATGGAAGGCTCTATGGAAAACTGGCACACTCTTGAACGAAGTTAAACTGTGAGAGAGCGCCGTTCACAAACGCCAGAATGAACGCGTTCACAATAACGTTCATCCGGCTGAGAAGAAGAGTTCATGGCACAACACTGCCGATTATCTTATTGATTCCTGATCAGTTTTTCTGTGTGGAAAAAGTAGGCCGACACAGCATCAATGTAAGCGTTTGATTGTCTCTGACGCTGAACACAGTGTCGAAGACTCAGGTGTGCAAAAGCTCCGCTCTGCTCAGCCTGAGATGTTTACTGTCTGTAACAGACGTGTCAGACACAGAGCATTCCTACATTTTAAGCCCATGTTGTGTAGACAGAGGTTCCATCACACTGCTGCTGTTTCCCACCTCATTTGAAATGATCATGTTACATGTATAGCTGCACTGTTGTCGTCTTTCTTTGGACTGTTTCTTTCTCTCAGTGCTGCGACTCGTCTCAGTTCGTGTTGTTCATGATCAGGCCGTATTGTGATGTAATTACATTCTCTAACAAGAACTGTGTTTGTATTCTTTCACACACTTTGTGATAAAGAGTGTTACACACACACACACTCATAGAACTGGAGTTACATTCAGGTTAATAATTACAGACTACAGCAGTGTTTGCTGTGTTTTGTTATTCATACAGAGCGGTGAGAAAAAGCTTTGCACTGTAATCGCTCTGGAACAGCCGACGCTGGAGGTGCAACTTAGCCCCTTAATGCACGAGCATAAATCTAACTTATTAGAACATCCAAATAAAATGTCTGCTTGTTTTGATCATTCATTTATGATTAAGAGCAACGTCTGCATCGTGCAGCAGCTGATCACATCAATGTTTACTCGATTAATCGCTATGAAACATGGAGCTTTGTCTGTCACCTGACCTGACTCGTAATTTCTTAATGAGTTTGTGCTCACGCAGAAATCAGAAAAATCCATAACAGTGAAGCTGTGGGCACTAATGTGCACACAGCCTCTGATGATCTGTAATGAGATGGATTCAATAGCGTAATCAAATATCTCCACTCTGGGCACAAGAGAGCACGTCTTAATTGAATTCTTTAACTGAGCGCCGTACAAATAATGAAAGGAAGCCTCCGTTAGCAGAGCGCGGCTCCAGATCAATTAGAGAGGAAAAGCATCGCGCTGAAAACAAAAGACATTCATCAATATTTGCTCAGTCACAGAAAGTGTAATTATGTGGTGAACAGCAGGGGAGCGAGTTAATCAACTTTAAAGAGCACGCCGTCTATTTCATAAAAATGGAACGTGTGGAAGACGCGTTTGAATCAAATCAGGATCGAGTATACGGAATGACATTTTAATCAACATGAAATAAATAAATATGGCTGAGAAATAAATCCTGTAATAAATTAATGAGGAGATAAATATATAAATAAAAAAGTATGTTGGCTCTTTTATTTATTTACTAATGCAATATTTAAGATGTGTTTTTAACATGTAATACGATTCGACTCGCCTTTGGCACTTCTACTTCAATTTCCACTGTCTATAGTACTTTTGACAGTAACCTTTCATCGCAGGCAGAGCTCATTGTCAGAGAGTGACACAGTTGGGAAACAACCAGGAAACACACGGGAGCTTTAAGTCTTAAGAAACTTCACATTCTTTCACTGACAAACTGGAAACTACACATTGACAACTTCACTGCTCTCTGGCACTAAAAGAACCTGCTGCTGTTCATCACCGACGACGTGAAGGGATTTTGTTCTGCGCAGCGTGATTTTGTGACTGTTATGTGTGGCCAGGTAGTGGGGGTGTTACACACCTGGGAGTGTGTTTTCTTTGTTCTCCCTCCTGTCCTCCCTCGTTGGTCCTTCCTCCACAGGCGGCATTCAATTTGGCAATAAGGGAGGGGCTAAAGAGGAGGAGGAGGGAGGCTGCGCTCTTGAAAGGATTCTGGGGCAGCAGCAGCAGAGGAAGGTTTGCTTTTCTTTCTGTTGAGCTGAGGTAACCCTTCTTTTTCCCTCTGTCCGTGATGGCAGAGTTTTCTTATTTTAGTTTGTTATTTTAGTTTGAGTTGGAGATCACCGGTAGTCCTGTTTGTGGTTTTGTGTTAGGTTAGGCCTGGTTTTTCCTAGTTAGTGGGGAAGTGCAGGGTGCGACGGCCCACAGCGTGGCTGGTCCTGTGTTTCCCCCTCTTTTGTTCCTTTTGGTTGGGGTCTCCATCTCTTTTTTGGTTCATTACTTTATGGGTTACATTTTTTTCCCTTTTCTTTTCTTCCCCAGCGCTAATTTATCAATAAAGAATCCTTTTTCTTTTGCAAACTTTGAAACTTTTGTGTGGTGTCCTTTATATGTTGTGGTCTCATGAGCCAGCATTAAGTCAAGTATTAATTTAATTTTATGAGGCCGTAACAGTGATGCTGCCATTTTGTGCCAGTTTCAAAAAACTGGTGGTCACTGCTGATGGTTGTGTGTGGGATTTGTGCAGGATGTCCTGTGTGCTGCGACCGATCAGCGGTCTGCAGTGTCTTCACGTAACCTGGAGGTATCGGCTCAGCTCGTGTGGAACTTCAACCGAGGTGGTACCAAAAAAAGTACCAAGTACTATCCATAAAGGAGAACTAAAAAAAAAAAAAGAGTGAGTGGAGCTGAGACGTACCATGCGGTGGAAAAGCGACTTTACTTTTTTTTTCCAATCTTTAATATTCACATGAAGGGGGCCGAACATAGCAAACAAACCACCAGAGGCTCTGGACAGACAGTTTGATGACACTGAATAAAGTACCAAGGTGAATTTCTTGCTAAGTTTGGCTCCTGGGACCAAAATGGGATGGACAGACAGCTTTTACTTGTTGCTAAAGTAACCGCTAACTGCTGCTGCTGTTAGCTAAGCAGGTCAGAGTAGACTTTAATGTCACCTCAATAAAACTATAGCATTTCATTTCACCTCTAATAACGTGAAACTTTCCGATTCTTTGCTGGAAGTTTGGAATTATGATAGAAAGTTAAAAACAAACTCTGCTTGGATGAGATCATCAATATGTAACATGGATTCCAGCCAAGTGCAGAGCTTCTGTCTCCACTGACCCGAGGCTTGCTGAATCATTTAGTGGCACTGTAATACGCCTGCAGCATCAAACCACCGCACGGAGGAGGAGGAGGAGGAAGGAGAAAGACGTAAACAAGATAAAATAATAAAAGACAAATTAAAAAAAAAAAGGAGGGGAGAGAGGGAGGGGGGAACAGAGCGGGACGAGAGGTGTTATCACTGTGGGAACGAGGAAGGTGGAGAGTGTCGGAGAGAATGCTGCCTGTGGCCTCAATGTACTGCTCACTTTCCAACCCTGCGGCTAGACAAGTCTACATAATACAACAAGAGACGTGTGGACAGAGACTCACAAAGGGAAAGTGAAAGTGAGGAGCCACCTGTAGTCTGGAGAAGTATCAGCTGGGTGCAGAGGGAGGTAGTAACAAGTACAGATTTGCATGGCGACCGCAAAACACTGCAGTTATCAGCTCTGACTTCAGTCATCTGACTATTATTCTACCGGCACTGTGCTGGAATCACATTATCATGCTACAATTACTGTGGCCAAAAATATCACATGCATCATGGTATTTTTAGACACAACAGTTAACCATGTGTTGCATCTTTATGGGACACTAAATACACTGTAAAATACCCGAACAGAAGAAGGTTGATTGGAAATGACTGTGAATGCAGCATATACTGACACATCCTTTACTACCAGCAGAAATTCTAGATTTCTCTTAAAGCCCTTCACACAGACACACACAGTCTATCTCTGAAATGTTGTTTCTGCATTGGGTCATGTGTGAATGTGATCAGGGATTGATATTCAAAGGAAATCTCCTCCTCCAATTTCCAACCTCAAGATCTGCTGACATTTATTTCAAGGTCCACGGCGTCCTTGGGGTCCTGAGTGGCCCGGCCTGTCAGCGTTAACACAATGCTTTCCCTGCAACCGAGACTCTGTTTCCAGCCTCTGGAATGACTCGGCTAGCCAAAAGTGACAAGATGACTGATGTGAACCTGAGATGAAGTCCTGATAAACCTGAGCTGAAATAGGAGTCGCCTCTCCGAGTCTAAACAGCCGAGGCGCAAAGCCTGTCGCTCTAATGGCCTGACTTCTTTATTTACAGTCCCAATCCGCCGTGGCGACTTGTTTTGAAGCTCTGAGACGTACTGTGATACGCCACGACACTCGCTCACGCTAACAACGTCGCACCTGCCTGCACATTTAAGCAGAGGTGAGATTATCCCAAAAGGATACACATGTCATGATGAAAGATGGCCAGAATGAGTCAGAGGATTCCAGACAGCGACAGAAGAACAGCCGATACAGAACGCGGAGGAGGAGGGGGAGGATGTCCACTCCTCAGAGAAGCAATATGACACAAACATGGAAACCATTCTTAAAAAAGGGGTGTGTGTGTGTGTGCTGCACATGCTCACCTTTTGGTTCCCACTCTGTGGTTTGGAGCGATGTCGATGGTGTCGGTGGCCGAGTCGTGGCGGACGGCCAGGCCCAGGTCAGCGATGCAGCAGGTCCCGTTCTTCTTCACCAGAATGTTCTTTGACTTCAGGTCTCTATGGGCGATAGCCGGCTTCCCTGGAGACAGAGAGCATCATACACTGTATAAGGCTGCACTAACTGAATGACTCTACTATGAGAAAGAAAAAGGAATGAAGAAGACAGAGAGTTTGCTCTGACACTTGGTACTTGGACATCATAATAGAGCTCTTATGAACGAGCTGGGTATGAAGTTTAGTTTTTAGTCCTAACAATGGGAGTGGGAGCTGAAGTGAAAGCAGAGCACCAAGACGCATTTAGATAAAATTAAGTAAGTTACTTTTACACACTGGATAGAACTGAACTGAATGATTGATGGATGATCTGCTCTGTCTGCCCTGACTACAATGAGTCCTGGACATCTTCTGGATGTATTTACATTTGACTGTTTTGATTAAAGGCTGCTAGACATCTCCCGTAACAACAAGCATTGCCACGGACTCCTCAGACTGACACTTAAAGGAACTCCAGTCTCTCTTACTTCCTCTCAGACACTCTCTATATATCTATATTTCTATATATCCATATGCCTCACAAAACACATCAAAATTTCACTTGAGCCGACACATTTCTAACAAGCAGAGTGAATCTGTTCATCTCTATTTGTGTATTTCTGCTGGCTTTGTTGTTTCACGCTGCACGCAGTCATAAAGCAGCATTCACTGTGTGCTGCTGTTCAGTGTGTTTCAGTCACTGTGCACAATTAAGGTGTTTTGTTAGTCGAACCAAAAGAAATGTTTCTAAAAGGCATGCTGTGTACGTGCATAGGACAGAATAAGTGTGTGTGTGTGTGTGTGTGTCTCACCTTGCGTGCCCACTATCTCCATGTGGAGGTGGGCGAGGCCGCTGGCTGTGGACAGGGACAGTTTGATCATGCCCTCCACAGTGACGGTGTAGCGGTTCAGGTAGTCGAACAGTGAGCCATGCTCGTGGTAATCGGACACGAGCCACAGCTGAGTCCACGTCCCGTTATCTACACACATACAGACGGACAGGAGGGTGAGGAAGGAGAGGAAGGGTTAAAGGTGAAGGTGGGTTTGTCCTCGTCTCCACTAGACTTAGACACTAAACTTATTTATCTGTATGATTCTCTGTGTGTCCTGATTTGACTGAGAGTCACGAAGAAGAAGAGTCGCATCACTCTGGTTTCAGAAAGTTCAGAAGTTTATCCTCTGAATAGAGCTGAAGTTTTTGCAGGTGGCACACATACTCACATGTTCTCCTCAGACAGAACAGAGCAGTATATCTACATCATATCTGACACACCACTTATAGATGCAGACCTGAAAAACTTCCAAACTGTCAGGAACACACCAAATCTCTTTACTCCTGTGAGTTATGTGGTGTGTGTGTGTGTGTGCTGCCGGAGCTGTTGGACTGTGTGGTGATGTGTGCTTGGCCTTCACTGTGAACTGTTACTCCCCCACACTGTCTACCAGCCTGTCTATTCACAGCGAACACTCAAACTGCTTTTCTGCTCTGACAGCTCAAGGTTCACTTGTAATTAGAGCAGCCCACACTGTCATTTGCAGATGATAAGCTTGTCCTGATGAAGATATACTTTACAGTGTTTAGACTCCATACGCTTAAATCAAAACTGGATTCTCACAATAAGTTTGCTTCGTGCTTCTAGTCATGTCTTTGTGGTACATTTTCCCGCTGGCTGTTCTTCTTCGCTGTATGCTAACGCTAACTCTTTCCCCCACAGGTATGTGCGTGCCGTCTCAGCCTCTCACGAACCTTCTGGAGGTTTTTCTCACCTTTGTTGTCGGCGGCGATGAAGCCCAGAATGTTCTCGTGCCTCAGCATCACCGTCTGGTAGATCTCAGCCTCGCGGAACCAGGAGCGTTCCTCCCGGGAGGAGAAGATCTTAACGGCCACCTCCTCCCCGCGCCACTTGCCCCGCCACACCTCGCCGAAACGCCCCTTCCCGATGCTCTCCTGGAGGATGATGGTCCTGGCGATGGTCCTCTGGACCAGCAGCGGCAGGCCTGGGGAGATAAAACATTTCAAAACGTGGTGATGGGGAAGGCCAGCTGTGTTTCAGCCTCTCTCAGGAAAAGCAAATAACTACAGTGGGAGTGAACACCGGGACCGGAATCAATCGGAGTGTAATTACGTGACTGTACATATAATTTGCAACTTAAAAATGCGGTTTGGTGTTACATCATCATTTAATAGCATGGTGGTGCAACTCTTGTTCAAAACGTTCTCGGCCTCCTGCGTTTCTGCTGGCAGATTTCTGAATACCGTGGAGCCGGAGAGCCCACACACATCTGGATACAGCAGTTCCAGAGCCACAGACTGAGGCTACGCATGCTCCAACACTTTATTAAAAACACTAATATCACACACTTTGAACAGTTTGAAAGTCAAATGACATTTAATTGAGTGAATGTAGGCCAAAGTCACACTGCACACATGAAAAGCTGAATGTCGTTTTATGGACTCAAAGTGTCAAAATCTGCAGTGAACATAATGAGGATTTTGGAGGTGCTAAAAAAAAAAAAAGTCTGCCACTGAAATCTAACTTGAAGTTTTTCATCCGTGAATTAATGAAATATTTACTGTTCCATCATTACTTTTTCTTTTTGTTGTTTTTTAAAGGCCTTTATTTGACAGCTGAAGTTAGACAGGAAGCCAGAGAGAGAGACACGCAGCAAAGGGCCGCAGGCTGGAATTGAACCCGGGCCGCTGCAGCGGGGACTCGCACAGCAGGTGAGCTACCAGGACGCGCCGCTGGTGTCATTACTATTGATACACTTCAGGAATTCATGCTGAAGATATGAAGCTACTCCAAGTTATAGCTGCTGCCCAGGCTGTAACAGAGGACGGGCCGACATTATTCACTGAAGGTAGACAGCTAATGAGAATAACATTTGTAGGGGCATCAAAATGTTAACGTTGAAATTAGCTGACACCAGCGCTGTTGAGAGGGAGGATGTACCTCCACCCTCTCTCTGGGTATACTGTAGTCCCAGACTGTCTGCTGTGATGTTTTTCAGCTGTCTCAAGAACCTCTCATCCAAACTACTTCACATTCAACACTGAACTTCATTGTATCCTCGGCAATACACTCGCCAAGCATGAAGTTAATTGGATGCATCAGATTATTTTCCCATTGTAATGTTCTGACTTTGTTGTGACCACCTTTAAAATCGCCTTTTTTTCCCTTTCTATCAAAAGTGCTCCTGATTCATCATCACACAAATGAAACCAGATACTGTAGAGTGGAAGATTTTTCTCAGGGGATCCACCTTTGATATATAACACTTGTTATTTACCAGTTTAGTGAGATAAATAGGTTTTTATCTCCGCTAACAGAACAGCACATTTTGATAAAACAAAAACACTGCAGTGTCTTTAACCCCGGCCTTTCGAAACTTTGTTTGGTGACAGCACACACACACTCCTTTTTGAATTTAGTCACTTCAAGTTGCAATAAGCTAACTTGAAATATTGTAACACAGTTACTGTGTTTGGCAAACTGCTGATGAGGAAACAGAAAATGATAGTGGAAGGACTATCCTCCTCCAATTTCAACAGGCACCTCGCACATAATCTGACTCAGCAAAGTGATTAAAACAGCCCACATGGTTCTGCCAACACACACACACACACACACACACACACACACACACACACACACACACACACACACACACACACACACACACAATTGCATATTGTGCAATATGGTGTAAATAACTAGAAAAACTGAATCCAAGTCTTCCCTTGGCACAGTGATGAAGTGCCAGTCTCCACAGAGAGGTGCTAATTTATGGCTAGCATCAAGAACAGCTTTTGCCAGTGTGTGTGTGTGTGTGTGTGTGTGTGTGTGTGTGTGTGTGTGTGTGTGTGTGTGTGTGTGTGTGTTGCAGTTACACAGCCTGAATCTGAGCCAGTGAGGTATTACGACAGACTTGTAGTATAACATGTGTACAGCCGCAGGGTGTGCATACAGAGAGAGGAGTGTGTGTGTGTGTGTGCTTTAAATCCAGTTACACACTCATACAAACATGATTCTAATTTATTTTATAAGAAATATTCTTAATATTCGTTTGTAACCTTTGAACTTTACTTAGAACTTTACAAACAGTTGATCCTCGTGACACAAAGATCCAACGTGACGGAGGCGAGGACAATGACAGCAGATCAGATCACTGTTCAAACAGTCTATGTCTTCCTCAGTGATGATGATGGTGATGATGCACCTGATCAAACCTCAGACACACTGACACAGACCTGAGACCAGCGGAACACAAACAGGACCAGGCCTGGACTCACTTTGACCAGTCCCAACTGAGGTCAGGACCTGTGGAGACCACAGCACTCTGGACTGTCACAGAGTCACAGCTTTGCACAGTGAAGTGACGCACTTTAACTGACAGTTACAGTCTGACTGTTAAATGTTTGCAAACACGTTGTAGCATCTTCAGTTAGGACTTAAATATATCTAATAAGATTCATGGACTCAGCCTCACTTGTTGTCACCATGAGGTTGCCAGGCAACCTGGAGACACTCCAGGTGGTCATGAAACAGTCCAGGACATGATCACTCATAGCAACACAACTTTACGCTTCAGATTTTGGGCATATTATTATTTGCAGTCCAAGGACCGGGACCCCAAGGTGCAGCATCGTACCTGATCCAGAGCCAGAGGTGGTCATGTCGTAGATGAGGTCCTTCAGCGTTGTTCCAACAGTGATGAAGGGGTGGTCCATGGAGGGGTCCTCTTCGTTGGGCACCCGATGGTGATGGTGGTGATGGGCCCCGGCGCCCCCAGCCCCCAGACCCCTGTGGCTGTGGCAAACGTAGAAGGCCAAGACCAACAGCAGGCAGAACACACACACCGGGACTGCGATGACAGCCGCGAGGGCGACAGGACCAAGAGGAGGGGTCTTTGTGGGGACTGCAAGACAGAGAGGAGACACAGAAAGTCAATCAGAATACGACACATCAAAAGTTAATAAACAGTTCTTGATATGTGAGAGATCAAGTGAGGCCGCGCGCTGTTGGAGAGGTTAACTTTGAGCATACTGGTGGCTGGCAAGAGAACGGGCTAAAGTGCTAGCCACGAGCCAGGGAGCTAACTGGCCAAGTGGTGCGGGGGCATGTTCCATCTGCTCGGCTGATGGGAGATTTGGCCTGTTGCAAACACCACACACACACGGCCCATAGAGGCAACTACAGTGTGTCCATCCATCTACTGACGTGAATGTAGATTAAAGACACCTGAAGACAGACAGGACAGGCGAACTGGAAAAGTGGGATGGGTTCTTAAGAGTAGCTGGGAATGAAAGGAACATATAAAAAAACATGTCATGTACAGGAGCCTGGATACATCCACATCTGTCCCTGTGTATTTTATACACAGCAGGGGGTCAGAAGTAAACGTCACCTTGCTTTAAACAGCTGGAGGCAGAGAGGTCCCTGCACTGCTGCTGCTACTCCCTATCAGAGAGAGAGATAAGAAATGATGTATATCTAAACACCTAGAAATTAAATATTTGTTTGAAGGAAACTTAACTCAGAGCAGACTCTTTAGCTCAAACACTCCAAGGTGAAAGCGCTAACAAGACTGATAAATGATCAGATAGTGGCAAATGTATATTATGCTGCATTATGTGATGATGAAGTTATAGTGCTATAGTTCTTTTAAAGTATGTGTGTGAAGTTTTTACATGAACTTTATGAGAAAAATAAAGAAACATGTCAATAACTGTGTAATAAGAACTCTGAAATATCAAATCACTCCATCTGAGCCCTTCTTCTCCTCCTCATGTATCCTGACACTATGAGCTCTGTATTTCTTTATAAAATAGAAAAATGTGAGATTATCAGTTCTCTTATCACCACAAGAAGCAGAAAAAAAGCAATGAATAAATAAATAGTGCATACAAGAGAAGAGATAAAATATCAATCTTCTGAGCTGCGGAACGCCTTTCTGCTCTTTTCTACTAAATCCACTGAATTAACAGCCTTACTGATGCTTCATCCCACACACACACACACACACAGACACACAGACAGACACACACACACAGACACACACACACACACACACACACACAGAGACACACACAGACACACACAGACACACACAGACACACACAGACACACACAGACACACACACACAGACACACAGACACACACACACACACACACACACACACACACGGAGCCTCTTCACATGCTCTTGCTGACTGTTTGAGTGATTCAGCTTCCCAGTTCTGAAGTGCAGCAGAGTGCAGTAACAAGAGGAGAAAACCCTTTCAAGGCTCCGTGATAAACCACCACGATTAATGACGGTGCGAGTGAGGAGAGCGATGATGAAGACTGTCAAAAACAGATGAACGAACTGAAAGACGGATGCTTCCCTGGAGACTTTTTTTTTTTTATATAAGCTGCTAAACGTTCATTTGTGTGGACTGAAGAATCCTCCGGTGCTGGTCACAAACTCAAAAAGTGTGAAATGATTTTAATGGATTTTTCTGGCCATGATGATTTATAATATAAAATATAAAGTGTTGATCTGTTCTTCCTGCAGTCTAATTAATAAGAATGCTTCAGAACCCCAAATCATCACCCAAATGTAATATAGACCAATCTATGAAAACACTCAAATAATTAGTGATGATGAAATCATGAAAAAACTCATCATCACTAAAAAAAAATGTCTTTTAAACTCAGTTTAGTCCAGTTTTAGCTCACAATGATTCACACTGACAATCAGTGTGCAGTATGACAAGGACATGTTAGTGCAGCAGTAAATACTGTGACAGTAATAGAGGGGTAGATGTATCATGTCCAGTTGTTGGTATTGCTGGAGAGGAGGTCCCCTCTGAAGAGCTGGAGGTCTACAGGAGGTTTGTGAAGGTGAAGAGGAACTGGTAGGAAGTTCCACCAACGGGGAACAACATACGAGAAAATTCTGGATTGCCCAGAGCATACGGTGGCAACGTTTGTTGGAGGAGGACAACGTTTGGGAGGTAACAGAAGGGGAGGTAGTAGAAGCAGCTGCTACAGGTAGCCAGCGGAGCTCGATGCGCAGCGTGGTAACGTGACCTTTTAAAGAGCAGGCACGCCGCTGTGTTGTGGATCACCTGAAAGGGATTCACTGTGCAGACTGGGAGGCAGACAGGAGGGTGTTACAATAATGGAGCTGTGTACATGCTGTACACACGATGTGACTTGGTGTATTCCGTTGAATACAGGTTACTGCCACTTCTTCTATTACGGCTTATAAAATATATTTAGCTTCTCTTTTGACAGCTCGCTCATAAATCAGTGTTCACTGAAATGTGAAGAACAAAGTAGGAACACTGATCTTTGCCACCTCAGATGATCCTGATACCTGAGACTTCCAGCTCTGGTCCATGGACTAAGATAGACATCTCATGTAACCAGGTTGGGGAATGAACAAGCTAACGTTACCTCAGCTGACTCACATTCACCTCACACCTCACGTCTTTCCTGCGTCCTGAGGAGTCCCTCTCTTTTGTCTTTGTCCTGCTCGTCCATGAGTTAAATTACCGACGAGCACATTCAATATTTTATCCTTCGCCTCCCCTCTATAATGTTAATATGGTTGGAATGGGGCTTTAGTGGGACTGTGCTACATTAATCTTTATGATATTAAAAGCTCTTGTCCACTGAGCTGTGGTAATAGTGACAAACAAGCAGCTCCAAACTTTAAGCAGGGCTTAAGCCCTTTAACATTTTAAAAGCACCGCTAGGGTGAAAGCTATCATCTGAAAGTGGAGTCAGCAGCCTGCTCCGCTGACCAGAGGCAGTGCTGGAGGGATTAGCTCCTCTGCTAAAGGGATCACAACACATGACAAGCTGTATTCTAACGCTTCATTTAACCTTGGTCATATCTTCAGTAAATAGCATTTTGAGGGCCAACTCCGAGAAAGAAGAATGATACAGAAGTTTAGCTGCAGAGCAAAGAGCGCCGACACAACAACCAGCTCTGTAAACTGCGTTACTCTGTACAGGAACCATTTCATCTGCTATCCACCCAAATGCAAGTAGTTGCCTTGTTGCCCTCCAATTGTTGTGGCAACAAAACACGTTTGAGCAACTAAGAGTTGCTGCTGAATATACAACTCACTAACAAGGACCACTCCATCAACAAGATACAGTTAAATGATTTAGTGACCAAATGAAAAGAGTGTGAGTAAAGAGTGTCTTCGATCTGTTGTGGGGAAGCTTGGGTGGAGAATCTGCCGTAGCAGCAGGCACCACGGACCCCCTCAGATACCCTCAGAGTAGGAAGGGGAGGGAGAGATAGGAAGAAGAACTGGGGTGCAGGATACGAGAGTGAAAGAGGACGAGAGGGTGAGGAGGGTATTTATAGGAATGACGGAGGTGGCAACCTACAGATTCATTCTAAAAGTGACCGTGTAGACGTGTCTGAAGCCGGCATGCTCCACCTCCATCAAAGCTCACATTCACGTCCACAGTGGAATTTGATCATGTCCTTCATGTCCTTTAAAGTACAAGCTGAGCTGAGCACTAATCCACTGAAATCTATTAAGGTGCACAAAGTTTGACTTTTTCCTGACATCCTTTTTTTAGTCATTTGTCACAAGGGGTTGATTTTTTTTTTCCAGGAAGATGCCTCGACACGGGTTAGGATGTGACTAACGACTAAATAAGATACAGAAATATATGAGCATGTTTAAGACACAGCCACATATGATCTACAAGGAGGTACATCAAATGTTACAGGTGGATTCACCTGGAATTAAAAGACTCCAATGACACAGATGCTGCTATGCAGATTTCTGTTTTCATCACTTTCTGTGGTTGTGGACAGCTGAAAATGTGTCAAACGACAGGGATTAAACAGCTGGACACAGATGACCAATGACTGACAACTGCTAATCCTTAAATCTAGCTCATCTATGCTAACCTTACCAATAATGAAATGTTGTGTGTGTGTGTGTGTGTGTGTGTTCATCTGTGTAACTGCTCAAGCCAGTCTTCTTATTTAAAATCTTTCTTTGCTGTCTTCAACAACTGGATGAAAAGAAGCGTCTGGTAGCTACTTCAATATAACCTCCCTGTGACAAAGACCACCATTGTTAGACTTCAAATACTTCCTTTTGGTTGTGTCAGAAAGGTGCTGCCTAGTAATCCTGGTGTCTGCCGTTTTTGATTAACTGACTGTATTCCACTGAAAGGTGTTTGAAACAGAACATGTCCTGTCAGTGACACTGCATGGTACACATTCAACTCACTACATGTCCAGGGGGCTCACATATTTTGACCTGATGATGTTATAAATCTGCCGTTCATCACAGGTTAGGTAACTCTGGGTAGTTGGCCTTGTGTTAATACACCAGTCAGAATTTTCTCTGCGTTCTTCACCACTGTTTAAAAAGAATTCACCATTTTTCTTGGTGACAGATTTTCTTTTGTTCTGTGCAGTGGATCTGAATGATAAATATTCGTAGGTGAGTCTATTTTGGCATGTAAAAGAAATGCAAAGAAACTCTGAATGCTGAATGTGAGAAAGGAATGTGGTGAGGAAGAGTACACAAAGCATGCCGGCCTCAGACACAGAGGAGGAAGATAAATAATGAAACATGCAGGGTCACTGCAAATATAATAATAAAAAAAAAGGTTATTTCACTGTTTGTTTGTTCACAGCCAAATGTTCAGTAATAATTCAACACATATGAAGATAAACACAGTTATATGTGTATGACATCAGACACAAGTTATTTTTGGGGAGCCGCTCAGATGACCACACATGTTCGGTGTCGCACCGTCACCTCGTAGAAGATCAGCAGCAGAGAGCTGGATTATGATGACTCAATATTCACTGGAGTATCCTCCACTTCTCTGTGTTTGCCTTGTGTGTGTCTTCTGTAATTTTTACTTCTTTTTTCATATTTTTTCTACACCAATCTGACGCCATTTTGTAGGCAAGTGTTTACTTTGAACTGTGGAGATTCTTTTTTTTTTTTGCCTTTCTGCTGTATGGACTGCTTCATGAATACATCAGGTGACCCATTAAAAAAAAGCCCTCTTGTTTACACTCGAGAACAACTGTTAGCGCTAGGTATTGCTAGCATTTCCTCTGTAGAAAGACCGGTGATCCCTGCCGAGTTGAGGAGAAGAAGACGAGGATGCAGAGCTGGATCTAAGCACCAGAGCAGAAAAGGTGATACAAACCATCCGTACCGTCTGTTATCATGGAGAATGTAAGATCTCTCCCCAGTAAGATGGAGGAACTAACGGCTAACGGTGCTGGCCAGGCTATGGAGGGAGTATCGAGAGCATCATGGCTGGGTGTGCTCGCTGTGGATTCGCTAACTTTGGACGTCTTTTAACTTGTGAGAGAGGACAGGACAACGAAGGCTGATGTGTCGGTGGCCTGTGGGCATGGAGGAGGTGGGAGAGAGGAGGATGCTGGCAGGGCTGGCGTCCATCATGAGACTGTGGTGGGCTTATAAGCAGCTCCTTCAGCAACAGACTGCTACTCCCACCATGTAGGAAGGACCTACCACAGGGCCCTCATTCCAGCAGCTGTCAGACTCTTCGGCACCGGCATGAATTCATGACTTTTTCTGTATATTTCTTACTTGTGAATAATTTATTATCAACCTTGTGTATATGAGCTACTGTGACAAGTGAATTTCACCGGTGTGGGATCATTAAAGTCTATCCTGTCTTAACTGCTGTGAAGTCGAGCTGAATACGACTGCTCCACCTTAAAAAAAGCGTACACATAACATCGTGCTAGCTGCACACATATCTGCTGCACGCAAGGTGCTTCCTGAAAACAATGGGACAATCAGTGGAATCATCATCAATCATGTGTGTGTGTGTGTGTGTGTGTGTGTGTGTGTGTGTGTGTGTGTGTGTGTTTACCAGGGAAGATCTCGAGGTCAGGCTCTTTGTTGCAGTAGTCCGTGGTGCAGCACATGGGGTAGATGCCGGTGTCGTGTTTGACGGACGGGGCACAGATGAAGGGCCGGTCTCGGGGGATCAGTTCATTTTCGCGTACACACTGGCGCTGCTCCGTGGTCAGCTTGCTGCCTGATTTGCGGATGGCGACGAAACAGACGCCGTCGGTCGTGCAGCTGGAGTTGGCACTGCAGCGGTCACAGTAACACTGGAGGGCTGGTGGAAAGAAGGAGGGAAGGAGAGAGGAGATGAGGGAGTTAGGAATGAGGCTCGACTTGTTTCTAAATAGTCACAAACAAAATCCACTGTTTAACATTTAATCCTGCACTTAGGGAACACGCAAACACACACTACAGATGACTCGACTTTTTTAGTCCTGATATCAGTCTGAGATTCAGTTCCGTTCTCTTCTATGCAACACACACTTCACCGTCTTCAGTTCAAACTGCATGTCTCACGGGGGAATTCATTTCCTCATGTCTGCACCATGAAACGTTCAGTCTGCCTCAGTCTGTCACTGAACTGACACAGTTCACATACCGAGTCACATTCTTTCAACTCCAATGTGAGGAAATGAAACCAAATCTGCATTTTTATTTCACTTTCCTGTGTTCAAACTGTAGGCCTCTGAAGTCAACCACACACACCGCTTACGTGTGTGTGTGTGTGTGTGTGTCTGTGTGTTCAGGAAGGAACGGAGAGAATGCGAGACATTACATCACTCCAGCCGTACTTAACACACATACAAACAAACACACACACGCGCTTACTGACTCACTTCTCTCCAAAAGTTTATTTATTACTGACAGGACACACACACACACACACACACACACACACACACACACACACAGCTGTAGTACAGCTGGAGGAGAAGACACACAGCTGATGTCAGAATCAGCCCTTCAGTCCATTAAATTCTGTCTCACTGAAGTCAGATGGAAATATTCATTTCTTTGAATAGTTTTATAACAATAAACTGTCGATTGTCTAAGCTAGACTTTATTATAAAACGAACATGCTTTTTTTAAACAGATACTTTCAGTCAAGTGTTGTTGTAGAAAAATGGAGCAGCCTGATCATTGAAGCTCTTCACACACATCAGAACAACATGACAGGTTAACGTTAAAGTTTCCTCGTCTGTCTGCAGACAACACACTGACACAGGCGGCTCAAGCTACAATATTATGTTGTCACACCTCACAGGTACATTCATGGATTCCAACAAACAGCAGTGCTGATTAGGGTTGCAAAATTGTTGGAAAAGTTGGAAACTTTCCATGGGAATTAATGGGAATTTATGGGAATAAACTGTGAATTTAGAAAACTGATGGTTGGACCGTAACAGTGAACTTAAATATAGTTGGTGAAAATATATTTCAGCATAATCTTGACTAGAACAACCAGATTTGATGCAGGTACACTTGAATATCTGCTATTCCACAATCACATGCACTATTGAGGCCACGCCCCCTACCTGCACAGGTGATTTCTGTACCTGGACCACACTTTAGAGCCCAGAGCACACAGAGACTACTGAAGACACACATTTGAGCTTATGGACTACATAATATTGTTCAATAAAATGATTCAAACTTAATAAAGTTCTACTTACATGTTTAGATTTATGTTTGGACATCAGTTCACATTAATTCCCATACATTTCCATAATTCACATGGAGTTTCCAATTTGAAATATTTCCAAAGATCCCAAGCTTTACATATCATGGAAAGTTTCCACTCTCCACCCCTTTGCAGCCTAGTGCTGATGTGACAGACTGCTCAGAGTCCCAGCTTTCCATCAGCACACATTAGAGATGTTTTCTTTCACTCATATGAACAACGTCCAATCAGACAGCCAGAGATCTTCAGCATGTCGAACAACAGTTCTGAGACCAGCCGTCATGTTAATAATGTAACACATACTAGGGCTGGGCGATATATCGATATTAAAAATATATCGATATATTTTTTAATGCGATATGGAATTAGACCATATCGCATATATCGATATTGAGCAAATTTGCGCTGAGATCCTTGCTCTCTTTGCTCCATGCTGAGCCGGAGGACTCTGCACTGCTCCCCCAGCCCTCCTCTTTCATGCACAGAGGGGGGACGGGCACCCCAGCACTCTTCAACAAACATGGAGGAAGCGACAACGTCTGCGAAGTGTACGGAGGAATTGGTCAGTAAAAGAAAAAGCAGTGGGTCAGTAATTTGGAGGTGGTTCGGATTTAAAATATCAGATGAGCAACAAAATATCATTATCTGTACGGAGTGCCATAAAGAAGTTGCAGCCAGGGGTGGGAGCACTACAAATCTTTTTCACCACCTAAAACAGTGGCACAAATTACAGTATGAAGAGTGTGTGAGACTGCGCGCTGCTGCAACCCCAGCTGCTAGCCACCCACAACCCACCAAAGCTCCAGCCCCGAAACAAAGCTCACTGCAAGCTTCATTGTCCCGCAGTGTGCCTTATGAAAAGAAAAGTGACAAGTGGTGTACTATAACGAAAGCGGTGTCGTATCACATTGCTAAAGATATGGTCCCTATTTCAACTGTGGAACAAGACGGATTCAAGAAGCTACTGAAAACTATGGACCCGCGATATGAACTCCCCAGTAGCAACTACTTTGCACGAGAAGCACTGCCACAAATGTACACTGAAGTCAGACAGAGCCTTGCTGACCGGCTAGCTAACTGACCCATTTTGCGTTGACCAGCGATATGTGGTCAAGCAGGACGTGTGAGCCTTACATGAGCGTGACAGTTCACTTCATTAATTTTTTTCATATAAATATTTATTTCCAAAAAAGATTGGCCTATTTTATTTTATAGGCTATTTTTATTTAAGATATCTTTTTATTTAAATGTGCAACTTACAGAGTACTCCTGTAATACAGTATTTATGTTTACATTTTATTGTTATTTGAACAGCTGAGCATTTAAACCTGTTATTTAAACCTATTATTTATTCATTTGATTCTGTTCACTGAATTAGCTGCTTTGAATAAAACTACTTGTGACATGTCATATTTGGCTTTGACTTTAACTGAACATTTGCTCTCACTTTGCGGAAAAAATATCGGGATATATATCGTATATCGATATTCAGGCTCAATATATCGGGATATGACTTTTGGTCCATATCGCCCAGCCCTAACACATACACTCTCATATCCGTCCAATCTAATTTCCTCATGAGGATAAAGTTTCTCTCATCAGCAGCAGCCGGACAGATCTCCTGATTCACTGAACTTCAGAACAACATGAAGCGAAGTTGGCTGAAAGAGGAACTCACTGTTTATAATTGAATCTGAGAAACGTTGCATTATGCACTGGGCCTCGGGCTAGCCAATTACACACTCCTTTATCTTCTGCATTGCTAATTAAAGCTAACCGCTAACTACAGCGTGCCACAGTCTGAGTGATGCGCTGAAAAACAAGAAGCAACACACACACACACACACACACACACACACACACACAGAGTTTCGATGTGATCGGTTAAAATGTAAATTGTGTTTTTCTTCTTTCATGTTTCAACTCAGCTGAACTCAGTGGGATGTCACTCACTCATTCAGACACATGTAGAGAAGTGGGAGCATGTGTTGTGGAGCCACAGGTCATCACCTCTCCGCCCTGACAGACAGCAGGCCAGACACCAGCACAGCCAGGAATGTGCTTAACGTAAGGGAAGTCTACTTAACCATCCCCTCGGCTTCAAACCATTAGTAATGGTGTTATGGAGAGCTATGAATAAACCAGGTCACTCTGTGTGTGTGTGTGTGTGTGTGTGTGTGTGTCTCCACAGTGTCCTTGCCCCCAAACAGAGGCCAGACACAGCGCTCAGAGTCTGCTATCATCATGCAGCTCATGCACGGCTGGCCAGGTTAAAGCAACACACGCCTTCTAAGACAAGACTTCTGAATAATTAAACAGGACAGGCAGGCAGGCACGCAGTCTGTGGAGTCAAGGCGCCGAGTGTCTCTGACATGGACACACACCGGCAGATGGTATTAACAGCGTGAAAGGTACCCCCGGTGGAAAAGTGCCCTGCGGTGCAGCATCTTCAACAGCGTAGTGTAAGGATTTAAACATTAGAAATGATTCAGTAAACGCCAGTAAAAACTGTCAATTACATCACTGTGAAGAAATACAGCGGCAGTCTGAGAAGGGTCTAACATTATCCAAAGCTTAATGTAACAGCAGGCATCCTCGCTCGTGGAATTCATGGAATTGTCTGGAGGTGAATTCCAGACAAAGTCAGGGAGGTGCAGAGAATTACAAGAGCAAAACAACAACAGCAACCGTGTGCGTGTGTGTGTGTGTGTGTGTGCGCAGCAAGGAGGGAAAAACAGAGCTCTGTGGACGACGGTAGACAGTTTAAACAAAAGCCAGCTGACACTGGTCTGCTCTGACTCAAGCTCAGAATGTCAGATGTCTAGACGGGCAAACAACTAAAACGTTCCACATGTTGCATTAAAAAGTACCTGCGAACAGAAAGTGCTGCTCTGACAGTCTTCCTGTTTAGAAGAAGAGTAAATGTTGTGACTGTGGATCAGCAGTGACAGACATGATACACAGCCTATATGCTGATGTCCACATTCTGTACACTAACAGTAAGCTAACAGGCTCATGATAGATGTCCTGTGCAGGGCTCCAGCTCACAATGACAGCGCTGAGTGGGTGTAATGGCTGATGTGGGAGTCATTACTTTGCCAGGTGTTTGAAGTATGAGAGGAAAATGGTTTGATTTGATGCGAGATGCCCAAAATGATTATAGCTCATCCTCAGAGTAACATAACACTTGTACCGTCTCATCCAACACCTGTGACATTTCACTTCAAATGTCACCATTGAGGTGCTGTTAGAGGAAAACTGTAAAAATCACCTCTGTCTGTCACTTTAGCCCATGGTGAAGCCGCTGATGTTCCACATTCCGTGTCTGAACAGAGGCTACCGAGCTCCACACGCAGGCTGTGACATGCAGGTCGCGGAGATGACTGATAAAGGGCCGGACCCGGTGAGGGGCTCCTCCAGCAGATCCTGAATCAGTGCAAACTCTAACCACACATGCAGGTCTGTAGACAGAGACAGCCTCTGTCTGTGCGTGAGGTGAGTCGACACAGACGGAGAGGAAAACAAATGAAAACAAACACACCCATTACCCTCTGGATAAAATATTCCTCCATCCTCTTAGCTTCTCTTCCATCACAAAGTTGGCACGAGTGCAGCTGGCTGATTCAAGCAGCACAAAGTTTGATTTCAAAGCAGACCCCGACAGAGATTTCAGATCTCAGTGGCCAGCCATGGTCCAGCTGAATGCCTTCATGAAACACTGAACAATATTAACGCACCGTCGACCCGGTCCAGAGGGTGCAGAGACAGAGACATGGCCGCTGTGTCTGTGTGAACAGCAGTTAGCACAGGACACGTCTGCAGGTAACTCTGTCCTATGATAACCAATGCTCAGGATAGATGCACACACACACAGACACACATGCTGTTACAGATACATGGCGCAGTGTTAATGTTCTTTAGCCCTGCAGCAGCATGTTTCAGACAAATGAACACAAGTGTCAGGAATCTACATGAGGACTTTCTTCAGGAGGAAACCCTTCTTCTGGATAAAAAAAATCTACTAAGAATATATTTATTGTCAACACGTGATAACTGACTGATTATTATGATGAGTTCACCTGTTCCAGCTCGTCTCGTCTCTTTCCCATCAGTGTAAAGTGATCTTTGGATCTTAGGCATCAGGACATTACTCTGGGCTGTGGAACATTGTCATCAGCTTTCATAGCATTCTGCATTCTGCATGTGAGTGAAGAAATCTACCATCCATGTGCATATTTCACCAGCATTTGGTGTCTGCTTCTAATACTGTGCTCTGACCAAACATAGACTAATAAAACTAGAAGTGAATGTAGATACCAGTACAGGGAATACATGTGGGTGAAGTGACTAAACAAATAAACGTTGTTACGTATGTTTATAGGTTTAATTAATCTGGATCAAATCTTCATTTAGCATTAATTAGTTGCCTAACAATCCCTAACCTGAACACATGTATTGCTATTGACTATGAGTATGAGTATATTTACTCAGGACACACTGGATGAGATGAGGATCATGTGTTACACAGCAGAACATGAGCATCAAGGACAGCGTGCATCTAATGAAGTCCTACAAACCTAAAAGATCTGACACCTGTTGAAAGAATGTGGCTCTGCTGTAATAAGGACAGTCAGTGTTAAAATGAGCATTGAGACACACACACACACACACACACACACACACACACACTGTGTTTCTGATATGATAGAGGAAGTAAGAGAGGGCAGACAGGCACAAGGCCAGGCTCCTCCAGTGTTTTCAGACAGAATGTGGTCGACTAATCTGAGACGCTTACGATGACGCCAGGCAGCCAGCCAGACTAAACAACACAACACGGACCAATAGCCTGCCTCGTTGATCCCAAGGCTGCTCTGGCCTATTTTAATATATGAAAAGTGTATGTATGTGTGTGTGTGTGTGTGTGTGTGTGTGTTCCAAAGGGAGGTGGAGGTGTTTGCACAGAGTGGAGCTGTAGTTACACAGCATGCATCTGAGAGAAGTTTCTGCCCATCAACAAGTTAGTGAGGTGTGAAGGCAGATCGTCTGTCACTGTGTGTGTGTGTGTGTGTGTGTGTGTGTGCATACGGAGTTTGAGCTGTTTTGTCATTATCCTATGTTCCCTGTCAGTGTGTGCTGGCTCATCCTGTGGAGGGGGTTGAGAGTGATCAAGCTGCATCATGGGAAGTGTAGTATCCAGTGTTTCTGGAGCATGCTTTGATTTTGACTAATTTCAAATCTCGTATGGTCAAGCCAGACACCGCAGCCTGTCTACGACGCTCTGTGACTGCCAATCAGCTTCCTCGCCTTGAGGGCGGCTCAGCTACCGCTCAGCATGAACATCATGAATGAGGGAACAAGCTTCCCGTTGACGTCGGAGCATGATTCTGACAGATTTTGGGATGGATCCTCATGGTTGAACGTGTTTATAGTAAGCTGCTTTGGATAAAAGCATCAGCTGAATAAATGGAATATAACAGGCCACTCCCCAGCCTTATGGCAGGGTAATGCTGCGTCACCTTTAAAGTCTGGATCAGGTGTAGATCTTTGTAGAACTTTGAGGTCGGATGAAATCAAGCAGGGGGAGTTCAGATTTAATCCTCACGTCATCCTTACAGTAACTTACCACATCCACCTTTAGCTTGGCAGGTCACACCTCCACCCACACAGCGCTGCATTTGGCAGCCTTTTCGGAAACGCGTTCAGTTCCATTTTGAATGGATTATTCTGGAGCCCTGAAGCTTACAACGAGCTCCTCTCTCCCCTTCATGTTTAAAGTTCACTAGGCTGTGAAATAAAGTAGTGCAAAAAAAAGTGTGAAGAGTGGGAAAAGTAGGCCAGTTGTTCACACTTCAGGTGTAAGCCAGACTATTTCCAGTCATTCAGAAGATGGTTCTCTCTTCACTTGGTTTATGTCTGAATCCTGAAGCTGAAGGACATCTCTCTACACTAAAAATCTATCAGCTGATGTTTGTGCTACCAGTATGTCTTTGCCAACACCATGTTGAACCACCATGTAGCACCCTGGAACAGACAAACTAAACACTGGCTCTAGATGGCGCCTTTTGCGTTCTGCGTGTTTCATGGCCACTGTAGTTTGCACTCTGCACAAACACCACCAACTCCAGCACACTGGACCTTTCTTTAAGGTTAACCCCGGGACACAGCGGGGGCTGCCCCTTCCGCTCCTGCCCACGTTAACCAAACAGGATGTTCAGATAGACGCTGTGGTGCAGAGCTCTGCGCCTGGCTGCGAGGCCATACTTCAACTCTGTTCAACTGTTCAACTCTATGTGTGCGCCCGAGCAAGTCTGGCCCGAGAACACTGATAATCTATTATATATGATATAAATGCTATATTATATAAGATGTAAAGGATCGCATTCTGAACTGATGAAATATGCACCCCGCGCCTCCAACCCCGCTCCATGCTCCCGTTCTCTCCTCACTGTTCTCCCCTCCCTGCAGAGCATCACACACAGCGATGCTCCTTTTAGCTTCACTGTGGCACTGTTCCTCTGTGAGCAGACAGATCACTTTGATTTGTTGACTGAACAATAATCCTGATCATCATTTTAATGATCAACAAACACAGAACTGTTCATTTTAACCGTTTAACTGTTGAATGTTGATTTTTTCTCACAAAGTTCATCAAAAAAACTTCAAACGTACTTTATTTTTTATAGAACATAGACAGTGTTTTGCACAAAAATTCTAAATAAGTGAATATCTAAAATTCAACATATTTTTCATCACCAACTGATCATTTATTGATAGATTGCTTGCATCCCTCATTTTTGGTCAATCTACTTTTCTTAGATCAAGAATGAACCTTAAGTCCATGAATAATTCATTTTATTTATAGTCATTTAATTCATTACCTGCTAAAATATCACAATATTGAACTGAGTCACCATGGAAGCAGGTCCCGTCTATGCTGGACCTGCCTCCCATCATGGCCTCCGCATTGATCCATGAAACACCATTTTATAGGCACGTTACACACCGTGCATTGTGGGCAGTGTAGTAGCCAGGCAACACAGGAACAATACGTTACAAAGTCTCCTGTCAGCAGCCAGCAGCCGGACCACATTCACCCCTCCAACCTCCCCCTCCTCTCTTCCTCGCCTGGTGCTCTCTTCTTAATAACATCCCCCTCCTATCACATACTCCCTCCCTCCCTGCCTGCCTCATCTTTTTTTCTTTTCACTTCCCCTCCTCTCTCCCTCCCTCTCATTCTCACAACAATAGAAGGGAAATCACTGAGGCAGGTGTCAAGAACAAATAAAACAAAACTGGAGCCTACAAGCTGCGGACAGTACGAGTCAATATTTCAGGACACGAGCATGAAATGAACTCAGTGTAATCTGCCTGGCTGTGGTTCAGTCTGCTCCTGCTCCTGCTCCTGATGTGGGACTCCACATTGTTCTGGAGGCTGTTCATGTAAATCACCTTGCAGTGAGCCCAGGTGATTGGGTGTTGTATCATCTGTGGACTGCTGGAGGATTTGTAAAGGATGCAGTGGTGCTGGGTGCACGAGAGAATCTGATTTAGAGTGTGTGTGTGCGTGTTTAAACTGCAAAATCAACCTTGAGGGAACCTTGATGATTGTGGGCGACAGTTCAACTTGACCAGAGACACACGTCTAATCTTGTTCATGTTCTGAACATATAAATACAATAACTGGTACTTTTGTTTCCACAGCAGACATTTTGGCTAATCGACAGTGTTAAAATCAGCTGCATTCCATTGAGGTGAGCTAGCCGCACAGCCCTGGTATTCTGCAGGCTGGCTCACTGGGACACTTAATGGAACTGAGCCATTGTTAACAAAAATGTGTTGTTGTGCTTTTCAAAATATCTGCTGTGAAGTGACAAAAAAAAAGTCTATTAAGTTACAATCAGTCAGAGTCATTAGGGTGGGCTGTCGACTCGATTTGTAGAGCCGTGGTGGTGTACGGGTTTTAAATCTGCTAATGAGAGCACTCTTGGAAAGGAAATTGGGATGGGCGCGTACACTGGGCTGAGTTATCAGGAGACAAAAAGCTCTGCAGCCTTCGTTTAGATCACGTCCTCTCACTCAGATCAATACGTTTACTGCAAAAACATGCAGGGAATGGAATGCTGTCGTCCTCTTTCTGATAATACACTCCGCTGACATAAACAACACGGAGACGAGGCAGCATGCTGGGTACAGTACAGCTGTCACCATACCGGACTTTGAAACGTCAATACAACACTAGTATTAGAAAACAATACTTGATACTGTGGCAAAAACAAGTCCTCTGCACTCCAAAGAGATTTTTTAAATGAACCATCTGTACACAGTTTCAGTGTTCCCCACACAATGACACGTGATATTTCTGATGTCACCCTTTAATTCTCCACCTGATTCTGTTTACTCACAAACTGCTTTAAGCTGATGACCTTGCAATTCCTTGTCTCTTATACACACACACACACACACACACACACACACACACACACACACACACACCTTTGTCTCTTACTGCACACACACCTGCTCACCCTGCCTTCCTCTGTATCAAACAGGAACAGCTGTATTTTTATTAAATCACCCCAAAAATCAAAACTCACATTTTGGATTTGTTTCAAGGGTGAGCTGCAGGCGGAGGAGGCATGTGGTTGACGACGCAGCCTATCGAAAACCAATGACTGGTGTGTTTGCTATTGTTTTATCTGGTCTGTGTTATCGCCTGCAACATTATACCAGATAACTTCTGTGTGTGTGTGTGTGTGTGTGTGTGTGTGTGTGTGTGTGTGCAGCAGAACTGTGTGATTGTCAGTCGACTGCACAGGAGGAGGAGAGAGGTGGAGGTTGGTTTTAGATGTGTAGAATAACTTTGGTACTTTAGAGACTATTGATTTGACATGGTTTGATTTTAAACACGTGGCATCAGAAAAGTATCGATACTTTTAACAAGCGTACTGTACAGTCATTAAAATACACAAAGTATCTGTATCCATATTGATTATTAATGTCATCCATCTGTTTGTGAGCTGGACTTTGAGTTATTTCCTGTGCAGCGTAAACACACAGATTCAAAAGGACAAGCTCACGTTCATCTCTTCTTGTTTTTTAATGAGCTGCAGGGCGAGGTCCCGGCTCAACCACAGCAGCTATCGGATGACTCAACGTGCACGCTGGCACGTCATGCAAAGGCAAACATTTACTAATTGAATTCATTGAAATGATCAGCCCCAAACAACTGCAGCGTTCCCATTATCTGCTCAGGCGGTTTGCTCGATTCATTTTCAGACCACGCGGACACGTGATGGAGACTGGTTTGTGGTGTGGACACAATGAAGTGAAATCAAATGACTGGGAAAAAAAAAGCCTGTCCTTATCTAGCCCGTCCCCAGCTGCCTCTCCCTCCGGCTCCCCCTCACACACACTTTTGATTAGTCTTATCAGGCCAACTTCAAGAGGCGTTTTAATGATTATCATGTCTCGGTGCGTCTCGCTCCTATCTGCTTCATATAAGGGAGGGATGAGGGAGCCAGAGGCTGAGGCATTTAAACAGGCTGGGTGAACAAAATTAGTCTGCTGGATCAAAGTTCATATCAATAATTAATTGGTTTTTCTCCACAGGATTCTATCTGGAGGCTGAGAAACTTCACCGAGAGGAGAAATTGATTCAAGAGCGTCTTCCTGTTGCACTTTAAACTTGTCTGTCTATATCATAGGAGGTCTGGTGACAGTAATTAGACCTGAGGCCCCTCCATGAATTTGATCTGGTCTAGACTGAACATGTCAGTAAGTTTCCTCCTGTAATCCGGTCCTCATCCACTGTTGACTGAGATCGCCCTCAATTCTACTACACACTCACAATGAGCACACTGATGAATCACTTATTACACACCATCATTTAAGTCGAGATGAGCTCCTGAGGTTTATACATGCAGCTCTCCGGCTGGAGTCAAAAATGATCGTACCGTCTGAAAAGATTGTTCCACATTAACATGCAGAGGCCGCCACAGCAACAACTACTTACACAATGGAGGCCGATGACGGGGCACTTTCATTTTCAATTATGGGATGCACACCACCAGATCATGGTGACATATTCTAACCTCAAACTTTACTTGCTGTTCCCAGAGCTTCCGACCACCCCTTCAGATCTTACATGTTTAGGCTTTATCGCACGCCATCGCCTCAACTGAGCTGCAGATATCAGTCAGTCAACAGTACTGATCACTTCACAACTGTCTGCCAATGTGTCTTCATCTCTCTGCTGTTTCAGATAACTGTAGACTTGAGCGTCTTGGTAGTCACATGGCTGCGATTGTTGAACACCACACCCGTCTCGTACTGTTTACAGTGAAAGAGCAGGTTTACCAAAGATGAACGAATGTGAAGGCTGTGTGGGTCAACAATTCTCTTAAGGTGGAAACATGAACCAGAAAACAACTAACTGTAAGACAGGAAGTAAAGAAGATTTGAGAAGATGTCAAATCTACATTATCCACATTATAACATGCAATGGGAGCGAGCCAACTAAGTACTAAATCACCACTTATTTGCTGTCGCCCTGACAATATGTGACGGTGTGTCAGTTAGCTGCACCGTAACACTGCAGAGTGGAGAACTTTGGTATGTAATGTGGAGACGGCACGGCAGTGTGGAAGTCCAGTACAAGACCAGTAAGAGCTGACAGAGAGATGAACCAGTCCCAGCTCCAGACCATCAGTCGTCGTGTTAAAGGCTGGTGTCAAACACATCGTCTGTCACATCTCTAATGAAGCGCCCTGTGCTGAGAGGAACAGATAATCACAGTGTATGTGGGGCAGGTGTGGTGATCTGAGATTAAATATAGCATTTTAATTGTGCGAATGGGTTGGAGCACCATTGTGGCACAGGTGGGGTGGGGTTTGAAAATCCAGGCAATGTTTTTAATGAAAAAAAAACAAAGTGTTCCTGTGTCTGCATGAAACAATGGATCATTTCTTGTGGTAAAGGAACGCCGCGTACTGCAGACACACCCTGAGAGCCAAGGCGAAGGCACTGCAGTGAGTCTGATACCACGGTGTACAGATGAGATGAGGAAAGTGCCATACGTCCACGGAACAGCAATGGAAACAGCCTTCGAGTAGCCTTGCAATACTTCACAATGTTTGCTTTTGTTGTGTCAGATGTACGGTATAAAAGGGGCCCTTGTATGTAGTAAGACTGGAGTGTATCAGAGGAGATCCACCTGTGACCTGTGTCTCATATGAACACACACACACTTAAGTTTACACGAGAAGTCAGCCTTCACAAAGATGCACACCGTGGCCAGTTCACCAAAGTGTGTTCAAAGGATTAAATGGAAAGAAGCATAAGCTTAAAAGCCTTTAAAGATATTTAAAATCACATCTCAGTCGCTCTTTATGCTCAGTGTGAGCAGCCGGCCAATCAGAACGCAGGTCTCCACGGGTCAGATGAATCACAAGGCCAGTGGAAGTCGTGAAGTGAATGTAAAGTGATGTTTCGCCCACGTCGGGCTTCTAATCACAGCTCTGAAAACTACAAGTGCATACGTTGCCCTTACAATGAGGACACGAGTCTATCTTCAGCAGAGCTTCCACAGAGTTCCCTCACATGATAACAGTAATTATCTCAGCAAAAAACAACCAGACAAATGTCTGTCTATATGCAAAGCAAGTCCACCTCCTGTTGGGGGTACATAAATACGCATGAGTAGAAGAGGAAGTGGAGGAAGAACGTCAAAAAAAACCACACTGAAACAGGAAACATCCACCGTAACACAACAGGCTCTGCAGAGTGCAGTGCAACTCAGATGATTAGTCGATGAATTGTCTCATTATGCAAGCAAACAAAGCAGAGCCACCTTTTTGTTTCAGCTCCCTGACCAGAGGAACGTCGCTGTAAACTGAATGTCTTTGAGATTTGACAGAAGATGTCACTATGTGAACATGTGTGGGAACATCTTCACTATTTTATGACATTTCACAGGCCAAATTATTCATTGACTGACCATAAACATAATTACAGTAACTAATAATGAGAATAGCTCTTCATGTTATTGCTTCATGCTGATATTTGTCATTATCCTGCTTCACATTTCTTACACACAGTCTGTAAATGTGCCACTTTTTGACCAGTGGAGAGCTGAAAATGTTTCCATGTAGAAACACTCTGACCTCCAGCTGTTCTGATTAGCTGTTTGAATAAAAGAGGAAAATGGTAATGGTAGTACCAGTGGGCACAGTGGAGGTATTCAAAGTCAGAAATGGTTTACATATTACTGCTTTCTAAACAGACCAAAATGCTCACTGCAGTCCATTATGTGTCACCTTTTCACTGGAGTTTGAGCTTAACACTGCTGGAGTGCAATTATGAATTATGCTAAATGAGTGACCCGTGGAACAATGGCCTTTACTAAAATGTCACAAAATAGTGAAAACATTTGCCACGGCACACGGTGACGTCTGAAGACAGCGCTCAAATCATGTCTGCTGAGAGCTTAAGTTTGGGAAAATAATAATTATAGTCCATCTGCTGGAGCTACACAAATTCAAAATATGGAAGTAAGTAAGCGCTTTCACTCAATTGTAGGTTTCCAATACATGGGTAGATAGCACAAGTATATTGTGAGCAAAACCATAATAAAAAAAGGCATAATAAAACTTGGAGTGCCGTGCCATGGCATGCCAGATACATTGTGGAGGATAGGGAGTATGCCAACAGACAACAATATGATTTTGTTCAGGCAGACACAACGCGTGAGCATGAGGTCTGTACAGGTCCTGGGAGGCGTGTAGTGTGCACTCAGTGAACATCTATAAATCCTCTAAATGAACCTGATGCCATTCTGGACAATCTGGTTAGAGCTACAGAAGCTATTATCCTAACACTGTTGGGAGAACGATGAGAGGGGGGAGAAAAAAATGAGGGAAAGGAGAAGACGGATTGCCGTGGCCGGGCTTCATGTGGCTACAGCGCAGCGTGGAAGAAGCCCCAAGAGACGCTCAAATGAAAAGAGAGGATAAAGTTTAATCTAATACATCGACTTACAGCAGAGGGCAGAGGAGAGAGACCAACGCCAAAGACAAAGGCTTCATATTGCACAAATCAATAGCAATTCAATTCCACAACCTCTACGCAAAAAACATAAAGTTACACATACCTGGGCAAACACACACGCACTCACACACACTCACACACAGCCTTGAAAGGCAGTAATTGAATTATCTAGCATTGAGAGCTCGGCTCTATGCAGCACAGAGAGGAGAGGGGGATGAAGTGCCGCAGAGAAAACTCCACCCACACCCATTCATCCAAACTCTTTCAAACACAGACACACTGCTATTCTAATTATTCTTATTATTGTTATTATTATTGTTATTATTATTGTTGCAATATTGTGCTGAAGTTAATCTGAGTCACACCTCCAGAGTCTGTAGAGTGTGGGATACTTCTTTTAGATAAAGACGCTACAGAGGCCCGTGCTGCATTCACATGCAGACAGACAGCATGGGTAAAACAACAAACTGTCCGACAGAATAGCAGGACGGCAAAACGAACCAGTCGCGTTGCTATGGCGATGCCTTACTGGCTCAGGTGGTCAAACGGGTCGTCTAGTTATCGGAGGTCTGGTTCCATTTGGGCTCTCCCGGTCCAGTCCAAGTGTCCTTGAGTTAAGATAGTGAAGCAAACTGCTGCGGATGGCTGTGACAGCGCTGTCTGAATGTGTGTGTGTGTGTGAGAGTGTGTGTGTGTGTGTGTGTGTGTGTGTGTGTGTGTGTGTGTGTGAGCTCGGTATCATCATGAGTGCTTTGGACAGGAAGCTGTATGGCTCCTGATGAGCAGCTGGCACCTTCCATGGCAGCCTCTGCCATCAGTGTGTGAATGTGTGTGTGTGTGTGTGTGTGAGAATAGGTGAATGTGACAAGTGTTGCGCTTTGAGTGGTCGTTAGAGCAGAAAGATTATCAGTCCATTTAGAATTATTTCAAATGATTGTGTCTATTAATTAAAGTAATTATTGTAGTGATGGTGCAAAGCTTTATTCTGTGTGTTCTCCTTGTGGCTTGGCTACACAACATCTTAAAGACAGCAAGTTATGATTGGTCGAGGTCCAGCGTGTAATCTGTCATGTCTCTCAGCCAAGTGGCAGCAAGAATTTATGATTATGATCATCTCTTCTGACACAGTGTGCCCATCTCTTAAGCCTGATCTTTGATTAAAGGTATCTTAAACAGCAAAACACAGAAGACCAGTCCACCATTGTGTGTCAGTGGGTTGACGATGGACTACATCTACCTGGTCCAGCCTTGAACAGATAATGAGCCACTGTGGAGAAAAATGAACGAAAATAACATCCAGAGTGTGAATAAACAGTCTGTCTTTGAAATAAGATGTTAAAATAAAATCATCTTTGGGATAGAAGCTCTTTGCTGTTTTTTCACTACCTGCTACGACTCCACTTCATTTTCCACTGCAGATTTACCTGTTGTACATAGATGGAGCTGATCATCATGGCGACACTACTCCAGCATTTGGGAAGCGACACATGGAAATGTTGCTTTGGTCTTGAGAAGCTGCAGCTTTTATTCGCAGACATCCTGAAATATTCACTGTCTGACAACTTCACTGCTCACCTTTCCCTCTGCTCAGCTCACACTTGCCGTCACTCGCTCAACCACGCACTATCCACAGTGGAAAACTAAAGACTACTACACTGTTTTGTCTCTGTGTGATTAAGACATTAAGACTTTCCTCTTCTACTAGCAGTCTACTGGAAGCTGCGAGCTACTCCTCTGCTGTCAGGTGTACAGTATTCACGTCTCAGCAGACCGATGCTGGAAGGTGTGGGAGTGGAGTCAAACCGTGCTTTGCACTCGTCATATAAACTACAGTGTGCATTTCTGTAGTGTCATTAAGTCGCCTTTAAAAATCCCAGGTGTATTCCTGGCTGACAGCTAATGAGCCTGCCTGGTCTGGCACAGTTTCTACCTGGGACCAGGTGTGGTTCATCATCGGGAGGATCAAACACAGACGGTACAAAGCTTAGTGGATCACCTGGGTGGTAACGTCGAGCACACGCAGCGGACAGATTTACTGCCATCTCGTGTGACACGTAATTATGAAGGTATGTGCAGGTAAGTCATTATTACTGTTTGATAAATACCTTGCATACTGTCAACTTTTGCACTGGTGAATACTGTGCACATTCCTGTACAGCCCTCTCCATTTAAAAACATATTCCTAATATATTTACAAACATATATTTGTATAGGCAAATTCCCTGTGTGTAACAAACCTGATTCTGATTCGTCATGTTCATGTCTTGTCAGATTTACTGTAAACAAGCTGTCGACTGGGAAAACTGTTAATGACTCTGGGATTGTTAAAGGCTCCATTATCGCCCTGTTTATTTCACAGTGCATCAACACAGCTAACGTTTTCAGTTCTTTTTTTACGGTTTCATACAGTGGAGAACATTTAAGGAAATGTTTGCAGCCAAACAAGTTCAAAATAAAAGAACGCAATAGTTATAGAGTTTCCACTCAGTCTTGTTCTTATTTGTTTTCATGTCTCTGACAAATAGGCCAACATCCTCATGAGATCTCATGCATTCTTGATTTGCCCTTTTAGCCCTCATGGTAGCAGTCAAAACAAAGCATGCCCAAAAAAAAAAAAAAAAACACACACACAGTCTGTGTGTGTGTTTTTTTTCAGGGCGTGGATTCACTTCCACTTTATAGCCTGCATCAGGAGGTAAGAGCAGAACACTGCGTGGACATGAAGACAGTTAGGACTGTTTCATTGTGGGTCCACTCCACAGTATAATCAGTCTCAAACTGTCCGAATGACAGTAATGTCATTTCAATGAAACCACATTTTCAAGCGTTTAGTCCTCCCTCGCTGCAGGGAGAATGTTTCTCTGTGCCACTCAGGAGTAAAGTCCTGTTTCCAGGCTCTACAAACACACAAGTTTGACATGAGGCACTTTGAATGATAATCAAAATGTTCAGTGCTTTGCTTTCCTGGGATCTGTAAGAGCAGCGCTGTTAGACATTTCAAACACCCGTCCTGAATATAACAACAGTCCCAACTGAACTGTCACCCAGCTCACATCACAGCCTCACTTCATTGGCAAGCAGGATGCCTCTGAACTCGACAAACCTTTTGAGGAACACATCTCCCCTGTAGATGAAGCTGCTGTCAAGAAAGTCTCTGCCGATGAGGGCAAATAACACAGACTGACAGGGTTTTTTATTATGAAACACGGGCAGATAAAAGACAGCACGTCACTGAAGCTTCTCTCCAAACACAGAAATAAAAGTGAGGCAGTTTGCCCCTGATGAACATGAAGAAATCATTTCATGGTGTTTTTTTAAAAACAGACTGCTAGTCTGAACTATTTCTGTCTCTTGCTGTGTCTGGAATCAGAGTTTGTGGTTGCAGCAACCAAAGCCTCTTATTGCATGATATATACACAAGAAAATAAGGCTGTTAGAGCAAAGCTTTCCAGTCCTGTTCCAATACCTCAGACTTTTAAGTTGACATACCCTGCAACCTCCACCTCCACAGCCTCCATTAACTACCCCCAGTTGAGGATCTGTGTGCAACACCTGATTTGGTCTGAATCAGCCAGTACAAGTACGAGGCATGCGTCTCCAGAGACCACTTTGGTCGAATTTACTTCCCAACTCTATACCAAGTGGCAACCTCTGTGTCCATGAAGTAAAGAAAATGTGGAAGTGCCAAAAACTGCAGCTCCTCGAGCGATCGATGATCCACGCCTTTGCTCATTTTTAGATGAGCTGGGAGGTGAAAGAGGCACGACTACAAACATGGCAGTGACCATGGCTTTTGAACCTTCATTTGATAGAAATGTCCAAAGAGTGACAGGAAAGTGGGGTTAGAGAGGGGGTCGACGTGCAGCAAAGAGTCACAGGTTGGAAACAAATCCCGGCCAGCTGTGGCAAGGACTTAACCTTTGTACATGGGGTCTACCAGGTGAGCCATCACCTGCTTTGTTATTTTTAACCTGAATCTGAAACGTTCAGATCACAAATCAGACAACAAGTAAATTGGAAAAATGATAGACGTGTAGCTGCTGTTAGCTGGTTAGAGAAACCTGATTTCCGTATAGACTGCTTCATGGGAAAGACTATTTCTCAGCCATGTAAACACATAAGCAGGTTTCTGAGATGAAGGCGACATCAAGCTATCCAAATTTTAAACCACAAGTGAAACATCTGAATGACAACTACATTCTGTCAGTCTCAGCTGGCAGATAACAAAAAACGCACAACACAACCAACATCTGCTTAATGGAGAAGGCTGACACCAACCCAGTGAAGTGCATGTGAAAGATAGTGAATAACTGCCCTCCATTGTGTTTCGCTGATGGATCACATCCCCTGTCAATCACCTGAGTATCGTGGATGAAGATCCAAAAGACAAACATGTTATGATGTCTTTAATCAAAGTAGGGGGGGGGGGGGGGGTGCAGCGCATCCTCCTTCATCGATACTCTGCCCCCACCCGCGGCGTGCTATTATCTGCTTTACCAACAACACCTTGGTGATTGTTGTCACATGAGCGCATCACGCCTCTCTCCTCACCCCAGTCGAGCGCTAAATTAACTGCTTTTATCACCATGGCGACCCCAATCTCTACAACGTGATTGGCTCTCTGGTACGGTATTACGCTGAGAAACCCGATTGTTGTTGTTTTTATTATTATAAATCAATCTTTTATTTCAAGTGCAACTTGTCTTGTTACACGATGGGCTCTCTGTTTTTTCCAAGTTTATTTCCACCATTTTCTTCCTCCTTTGATGAGCTAAGAGAACATTCTGCAGCGGCATGACATCTACTTTATGTATATTGATTTTCCAAAACAGTGTGTGTCATCTGAGACTTTATTTGAGAAAAATAAAGGCATCCTAAACAGTCTGAGAGGCTGTGTGGGGTTTTCTGATCCAACCACGCTGCAGAGCAGGCTTCACCACAAGACAACAACTCTGTAAAAAAAACAAAGAAAAACCACGGCAGCACTGGGTATCGTTCAAAGATTTCAATACTAGTACTGATACCAGCTCCTGAACGCTACTCTTTTCAACACCAATTCTATAAAAATCCAATCCAAAGAGAAAATGACGTTACACACTACGGTACAAGCACTCAGTTCAAGGGATGAGGCTGCTCAAAGAGCTGCAGAAAGAGTTTTTACTCAAACTGGACAAGTGCACTAAAATGAGGAAAATAATGCAATATCTCTACAGCATTGACTACTGTCTAGAACATGGAAATAAAGGAACGTTATTGCAAACAGTATGGCAGCAATGTGCCATTCTTTTTTGTGACAGTTGTGCACTGCAACAACAGTGTCAAACTGAGGCTGTACACTGCTAGAAACATGCAACAGAGCAGAGGTAGGAAGAGTCCAAGGAGTGGCTTCATTTCTCACAAAGAAAGACGACAACAGTAGTAACTGTGTTGTGTGTAAAATGATCATTTCACGCGAGGGTGGAAATACTCCACACTTTTCCTCCACACTGAAGATAGATCAGGAATCAGTTCCTATCGCTACATTTGTGGTGGCATGGTGGAAAAACAAAGACTACATTTGTGGTACTGGGAAATAGCAGCAGAGTGAGACCTCTTATAGTCTCTGCGCTAAAGAGCAGCTAGCCCGGGTCTGACAACCATCCGCTGTGTAACTCCGGGCTCTTCTTTTATCTGTAGCATGTTTGCAGTCAGAAACACTCTCCGCATGCCTCGGCTCCAGGTTATCATCCTTGCGTTGGCGAGGTGGTGAAGAGAGGACACACCTTGGCTTCCCTCCCGGTGGACAGCGTGGTGAACACACTCGCAGCCGAGCAGACACGGGTTAGCTGCACCGGCTAAATAACAAGCTGCACAAAGTTCACGTAGTTATCTGTGCAGATAAGCAGCGAGCCCCCTCTCTGCTCTGCCTGCATGCCTCCACATCGTGGACAGCCAATCAGTGCCAGCATTATCACAGCTTGGTACAAGCATGCTGCATACTTATTGGCTCACTGGCACTGACTAGAGTTTAGGCTAAATTGCACATAAACATCACACCACATTTATGTTTAATGCAGTTGTGTTAACGCTCGATGTCAAACGGAAAGCAAATGTACCAACACACACACACACACACACACACACACACACACACACACACACACACACACACACACACACACACGGGCCGACGTGTTACCATCCACATGTTGCCCTGCCCCCACTCCATTCCTTAGATCTTTTGTGTGTGTGTGTGTGTGTGTGTGTGTGTGTGTGTGTGTGTGTGTGTGTGTATTCCCCCTTATTCAGTGGGACCTTTCAGCTCCCAGAGTCATTTCCATAGGTCACGGCCCAACCCGCCCCTTCCACCCTATCCCCCCATCCAGCTCCATTATGGCCGGCCTTTTGTCCATACCAGATGTGCTCTCTTTATGTGTGTGTGTTGAGCGAAGGGGCCCAACGGCCCAGACCCGGATGAACCTCCCCCTCGTACAAACACAGAGCAGAGCAGCATGGCTGCTATCGGCCCCGCTGAATTGTTTGTCCTTGCAGGTCGAAGCTGGAGCCACGGCTCGCCGATGCGGTGTGAACCAAACTGTGGCTCACACTGTAACACACACACACACACACACACACAATACATTGTCCTTGACATGAGGCGTAGTGGAGATCGGTTGTCAGTTTTTGGACAGGAAAGCTTGCTGGGAGGTAGCCTGATGAGGAAGTAAAGCAACATGCCACACTTTGAGGCCAATCTGCATCGACCTGAGAGGTTCACAAAGGCAGCACCATCTGATACACAGATATTAGCATTCCCCTGTGTGTGTGTGTGTGTGTGTGTGTGTGTGTGTGTGTGTGTGTGTGTGTGTGTGTGTGTGCGCACACTGGTTCTCTACATTATAGTAGCTATCCATTGACGCAAGAATTCCGTGCTGGAAATGGAGAAAGAGGTTGTATCTGTGTCGCATTTGCAGAACATTTGCTGACAGCTGCATGCTGCTGTATGAAAACAATGTGCGGGCCATGCGAGCAGCCTGCTTCATCACAAAACATGAAATAAAGCTGATGCAGCTTTTTGTTCCTACAAAACAAAGAGGAAGGTATGGACGGCCGTGCAGATTGAGGATGGGAGGGGAGCAGGAGGCAGTGCATCTGTCTGAGCCTCTGCTCTTATAAATATGCAGCAGCTTGATCTCAAAGGTTAGACAGGCTGCACCCTGGCAGCTGCTCCGACCCAGACACCGTGTACACCCACCCACACATACACATACACACATACACACACACACACACACACACATACACACATACACACACACACACACACACACACAAACACACAGTCATTTACGATAGACAGACTTCAAGGTAGAGCCCTCGATCACGGAGTCCAATAAAATAATCACCATCATCGTCGTCTACACGCCCTTTTCCTCTTCAGTGTTTGGTCACAGAGATGACTTCACTCATCAGAAACCTGCCAGCTAGACAAGGCAAGGCTGTCTCTGTTGTTGAGTCCAATCCACTCCAGCAGAAAGGATCGTGCAACTCATCGTTAAAGAGGAGGGCTTGGTTTGTACCCAAGCACGATTCACACGGGTAGAGAAAGATTAGTGTGAGATACGCTGCCATTGCTGCAAACATGATATCAATATATATTATGACATAGGGCATGTATGCAGGACTGCAGGTACAACAATAGATCTTCCTTTCCGTGCCTTCAGTTCAAACAGTCATGTGCCTTTACAATCTGTGTTTACCGCACACCTTTCTCCTTTCACGGCCCCAAACAAACGACTACGTCACTTCCAGGGTGAGACAGGGATAGTGGAAGAGGCGGGGGTGGAAGTTAATGGAGCCAGAGAGAGGGGTGGTGCTGCCTGAAGCAGCTGACTCACAGCTCAGGCTCAACCTGCTGACTGTCTGGTTGGCTGCTCCGGTGCCTGGGCCCCCACGTCCTACCTCCAACGACACGCCTGGGTTTTACAGGCAGCTCTGCTATGCTACGAGCTCTGCATCCAAATAACTCCGGAGGACGCAATTTCATCATGCAGCTGATGTTCGGCTTTACTGTCCTGCACGCTGTTTTATAATTTCAATCGATGTGCCGTGACACAGAAATGCCAAAGCATGAAGAAAATACAGTACTTGTGTGAAAATTGGTAGTCTTCAGCTATCGATGTTGCCGTCTGTCTGTTTACCTACTTTACTTTAAGAGCAACATATCGACAGCTGTTGATGGAGATCTTCTGTGGTGTGCATCACATTAAACCTCATAATGTTTACTAGAATGTTGGAAACAGAAAGCAACAAAAGATATTTTAAATTTTAGTTAGTGTCATGCTTTCATTTCACACGTCTGACGCATGCTTGTCTTTTTGGGTCACACCTCCCTCAGTGCTGAACAAATGTAAGACATGAAATTACATGACTGATTTGGGATGATGGGTCTGAAATATGGCCAGATCTGATCTGACTGACCCTGGCAGATCACTTTTCTCAGCAGCAGAAACAGCGTCAGGATCATGTGAACAATCACAGATTCCTATCTGTCATTTGTGTTCTAGTGCCAGCAGTACACCACATCGCTGCTAAAGTTCCCAAAACGTACCTGGCGTCACTGTCGTCACGACCCTGTCTCTGCCTCCGACACACACATTCCTGTATTCAAACCCTGCCCGACAACAGGGAAGATGTTTGTTCCACACCGTTTTATTACCCTCCATTCATATGAAGAGTCAAACAGCCACTTCACACCCAGATCTGAAAAGATCTGACTGGCAAATAAAAGTCTAGACACGATAGACAAACACACACCATCAATACGCTTTTACTTGAGCCATGACGCATCAAACCACACATACAGAATGATGCTCAAAGAACTGTTGTCAAAAGCAGCCACCGGCCTCGTATTTGCCCAACCATTATAGTGGAACACAATGAAATATGGCCCGCCGCATATGAAGGCAGCACAGGCATCATACAGTAGAATAATGTGAGACGCTGCAGAAAGACAACCATCTTCAAGTTTCTTGATACAAAGTGTCAGCGTGTCTGCTAAAAGGTTGCAGAGGTTTGTTTTTCTCTTCCGTGCTCGAGCTGTCAGCTTGTGGTTTTTCCTCTGACAGAAGAAAACACAAACACATGAAGGTGAAGAATCTTATAGACCTAAATCAGAGTGTTGTCTCCCTCACGACTGCTTCGACGTGGACCGGGGACACTAAACGAGGTGTTAACACTGCACTGAGCTGGACAAAAATCCCTTTCAGCTGGAGCCTCCACATTAATTTGAGACTGGTGTCTTCCAAGTATATTGGAGAGATACACTGTGAGCATGCTTCTGACAGATAACCTACTGTTCAGCTGTGGAAGCCAGTTTTTCAGACTTCAGCTTAGATTCAGCTTATTGGTTTATTTTAAGCTCTATTTTGGATACAATGCTGCACCTTTAACCCTTTGCATGGCTGTCACAGCGAGCCTTTCCATATCTGAACATCTTGAAATAAACTTTAGCAGAGATATAGCAGCATTATCTGTGGATCCCTGTCAAGGTTTCTCATGATTCTGACATCTCACAAATTGTGTTCCTACAGACAGCCTCCAATAATCACAAAACTTCAGTGCAATCATGGATTAAAGCAAAAATAAAAAAAAATCTTTTGACTGAAATTTTTTTCGAGCCGCAGCCAAGTCATATTCCCAGTTCGCAATTTGTGAAAGATGTTACAGGTTACATTACTTGACACGTGCTAAAAAAATAAGATTTAAAGCCCCACTCCACTCATAACCATGTTCTCTAATGCAGACATCAAGTTTAAATATTTGACCAACAGTGTTTTACAGGAGGATGATCTGAACAGCTGTTCTATTCACACTTTTCTTTATTGTCTTTTCAATGTAATTTTTAATCTATGAAGTCAAACTGATACTCTCTTTTTTTTGCCAAGATTGTCTCAAGTTTTACTCTTTCAAATAATTAACCATCTACAGAACTTCAGTATGTTCTTTTTCTACTTCTTCTCATCATCATTATCATTAATTATTATTATTATTAATAATATTGTTTCCAGTGAGCCTCTAATCATTGAACAGAAAAATACATCATACAAACAGCACCAGGACTAAATAACAATAAGAGCAACTTCTGAAGCCTTGTGACACGTTTCAGTGTGATGGTGAGCTCTCACCTTTTGTCATCACTACCATACTGTTAATAATCAAAGAAGCTCTGAGGCTTTACATTTGTTCTATATGTTATAATACAAGATTTCAGCATTGAGCTACAATCAGACTTCATTCATGATTTTGTACAGTCAAACTAACCAAAAAACTTCTTATTGATAATCATAATAAAGTTTCAGGGCGTTCCCGTAACCATACTATGACATACTGTCATTGGTCAGGCACACACACACTGTAAACGATACCATTGGCTGTAGAGTGTGACAATCTGTCAATAAAAATCAGCCATCAGCCAACACGTTTTTGTTCTCCTCCGATCTACATTGATCTCATAAGTATTTTGGAAATATTCCAAATCGGAAACTTTCCATGGGAATTATGGGATATTATGGGAATTAAATGAAAATTAGTAAAATTAGTATTAGCGGCAAGCTAGCATCAAGATAAGAGCCTCATAAACAGTCAATGAAATGATGCTAGCTAGTGTATTTAACGTCTAACTTATCAGCTAGCTATCTACAGTATGAATACATTTTCATGTGCTGTTTGCAAGTTAAACATTAATACCATACATCAAATATGTTTAACCCATAATATCATAAAACTTACTTCACTTTATGTAGTCCATAAGCTCAAATGTGTGTCTTCAGTAGTCTCTGTGTGCTCTGGGCTCTAAAGTGTGGTCCAGGTACAGAAATCACCTGTGCAGGTAGGGGGCGTGGCCTCAATAGCCCTGCAGTAAGCAGTGTGCTATGTGCATGTGATTGAGGAATAGCAGATATTCAAGTGTACCTGCATGAAATCTGGTTGTTTTAGACAAGATTATGCTGAAATATATTTTATATATTAATATTTATATATTAATTCCTGTATACTCTCTATATTTCTGTTAATTCCCATGAAAACTTTACAACTTTGAAAAGTCCCAGAATTTTGCAACCCTAATTGTAACATTCTTTGATGTCATTATTAAGATGATGTAGCAGTTTTGGACAATGACTAGAACTGCCGTGACTAAAGATGGCAACTATATTTTCTAGGGATGCACCGATATGAAAATTTTGGCCGATACCGATATCTGATATTAATATTGCTGTTATGGCCGATAACCGATATATACCAATATCAATATGTTAAAAAATAAAGTTTCTGAGATGATAAAATTGTGTACAGACTGAAAATCATGCAAACTGAATTTTTGAATGTCGTCCTTTATTTTCAAAACGTGTTTTACTTCCAAATAACAAAGTTACAGGGCTACCATAAAACACAGGTAACCAACAGTGTTACTTTTTATGTTGTTCTTTATTGACCTGGCTTTTGCGCTGTCCTTGGCACATTTCTTGGTTTGGTCGAGTACTTGCTGTATTGAGCTCCCAACCGCGGCTGCTGCTGCTTTCATTTTGCCTGCTGGCTAACGTTAGCAGCAGCGTTAGCTTCCTGCCACTGTTTGTGTACTTCTGGGTGGCGGTTTTTCAAATGACATATCAAATTTGTGGTGTTGAATGACTTGACGCGGCATCCTCCTCGCATTACTTCCACTTTGCAAGTGTTGCATACTGCTTTTCGAGTAGCTTCTTTCGACACTGTGAACTGCGCACTGTCACGTGCCCAAACAAATACCGCATGGCCAAATCCCCCTCCCCCTCCCTCGCTGACACACATACACAAACAGCAGCTAGACGGATATAAATATCGGTTGTTAATATCGGCCCAGTTATACTCAATGGACCGATGCCGATATGTGAAAAAATGACGAACATCAGCCGATACCGATATAAATGCCGGTATATCATGCATCCCTAATATTTTCAGTTTCAGCAACCAAAGACTGATGACTGGCTGCCACTTTTAAACATTACGCGGGATTTACACAGGGGACGTAAGCGCCGCGGAACGGCTGCGCCGCGGAACGGCTCCGTCCTCTGCCCGGCGTCAACTCACACCGGAGGCGTAACGGCAGCGTAGCGCTGCCTTGCAAGCCAGCCGTATTCACGCGAGATCACGAGATCACGCGATAATCCTGAACGTACGCTAAACCGCGAGATCCCGTGGTAAACTGTGGAAACAACAACAACAAACAGTTTACTTTGCTTCTCTGACGTGGAAGAGATTATAAAAAGGATCTGTTGTGTCATAAATTATTGTGTGTTGTTCCACTTCAACAATTATTCTGTCGTCGTCCATGTTAAGACCCTTTGATGGATTGACAGCTGACCTGGTGCCACCGGTCATGGCGTAATGTTGATGTGACGTTGTGATAGGCTACATGAACAGCGTATTGTGTTTTATTTTGAAAGGGGGCGGAAGTGTATTACTTTGATTCTGTGTCGGACTTCCTGTCTGGTGCAATCTGCTCTGTTGAGCTTGACGCGAATCAGCAACGGCTCCGTCAAAAATAGAAGTGCTACGGAATGCTCGCGCTGCAGAGCGGAGAGACGCTGCTGAGACGTTACGCGGCGCGCCCGGTGGGAATGGTCTCATTGACTAGAGTGGCAGCGATCAGCTCCGGTGACCGCGGCGCAGCCGTTACGCGGCCGTTACGTCCCCTGTGTAAATCAGGCGTTAGAGTTCAGTCCTGCCATGCTGGAAAAAAAACTGGCCAGCTAGTTCACTGGTGACGGGGAAAAAACTAAATTTAGTCCACTGTGACCTTTACAAAAAATACAGACACTGACTTCCCTTCTGCCTTCAAAATGGTCCCTCATTAGAGGTACAGCCACTTTACTGAAATGCCTGCACAAACACATCAGACAGAACTACATAATGGCATTCAGTCAAAGTCGCTCCGTTTCTTTGACAGAGCAAACGACGGGTTAATACGGCGTGCTCCAGCTCTGTGGAGGAGGTTTCGGGCGGAGGCTTGGTGTTTGAGATGGAGGCTCTTTTTTTCTGACACAAAGCTGAGGCTGGAAAAGAAATGCTACAAAGAGTTCTGCTGCTGCCTCACCTCTGCCTTAATTCAAAGCATCTCACTGTGACACGAGTGAAACAGTATATCACTTCACTGAGGTGGGGCTTCGCTTGTATTTTCGCTGGAGTAATGGTGCATTCAGTACACGCGGGAAAGACAGCGTATACCAATTTCTTTGTACCTGATGGATACAAGCACTGCATGAAAATACTGTTCACCAGCTCTGAACTTCTTCAAACTTATACACCTGTAAGCATAAGTAACAGAAGCGGATCAGGTCTACCAGAGTCGCTCTCATTCTTATTCCCATCTGACATGTCCAAGCATAACTTTTGCCTCTCATAAACAGAATCAGCAGTAGAGCTTGTGATTCCCTGGCCTCCCCGTGAAGGAGAGCAGAGTGGGGGGCCTTTCATTAACGCATTGGTGCCTTTGAATCCGATGGCCACTGGCATGGCTACAACCTCTCAAATTAGTCGTGGTTCCTTGCGCCGGGACAACGGGCGTCCAGGGTCACCCGCATGCCTGGCATTCCTCCACCGCTAGTACTGTCAGCGGCAGCGCACAGCACCCAGAAAAACAACGCTGCACAAGCATTTCGTAGAAAACACACAACAGACGCACAGAAAAATGTTCCCCAGTGGCTGGAGAAGGGGGGGACAGGAGACACGGTGCAGATGAAGGTGCGTGAACTCTCAGTGGAGTTTTTACAGTATGGAGATAAAAACAGCTCTACATATCTGTTGAACCTCGTGAAAAGGAGGAAGCAGAGCTCCCATGGTGGCCTTGATGAAAGGTCCCATGACTATCTGCGTACTGAGAAATATTCCTTCCTGATTTGTTTTCTCTAAAGAAGTGAACAGTCTGGTCTCAACTACAATTTCAGCGGATTCTAACATCCCTGGGGCTTTCAATGAATTTTAGTGCATCAATTTAAAGTTTCAATGATTGGCAATGATCCCCAGAGGACACTTTAAACCGGCTCTGACCTGCTTTGAGTGGTAGTGGAAAATGACAAAAATGAGAATGTTTCATTTTTCAGTGTGGTTTTAATTGGGTCTGTGTTAATTCCTCAACACAGCGGCACCTCATTTCTCTACAGGCTGATGATAAACGACATTAATGCAGCCACAAACCAAACACACCTGACTGCCAGTAATAGAAAACCAGGCTTAATGTTTTCACATTTCTTGTTGGTTACATTTTTGGCTTTACTGGCTCGCTTTACATGAATTGCCAACACTAACGTGTTTTACCTGCCACATCATCCTTCTTTCTGCTGGAGTAGGACTGCAACTTATTATTTTCATCACTGACTAACCTGCCAATCATTTATTGATTCATCATTTCACTATAATATCTGTTTTTTCTACACTCTGAGGTGATGGTTATGTTGTTCTGGGATATCAGTGCACATGTAGACACGGTCATTAAGGAGCTGCTCAGAGATGAGCTGTGGACACATAAGACAGCTCTCAAATCACAAAAATACACAGACGAATGAAAGACAGACCTTTTTTTGTGAAATGCTCATTCCAGAAATGAGAAAATGTATTCTGATGACAAAGTGTGTTGCGGTTTCAGCTCATGCCTTGTGTCATTTCCTGTTATTTAGTTCATTCCAAGTGCCAGAAACCCTGTAACTTCCCTACCAAACAGTGTACGTGCAGTATGAACACATTATTGGCAGAACGTGGCTCCTATAGTGAGCGGAGGGCAGCACACCAGGCTGACTACATGAGGTTACTGCAGAATCACTGAGCGTCATTTTCGCTGGCCTACAGTCTCAAACTGAGTACTTTTGTTTGCCTCTTGAGATCCCGGAGGAGTTTTTTGTTGAGATAAGGGGACATTCATTGTGTATTACACAGAGCATTCGGTGCTTTTTGAAATAAGTGGGCTTTAATAAGTCTGACAGAGAGCCCATACCTTTCAGCATGGCCCTTCTGTCAGACTTACACTCTGACTCCTAGTCAAACTGCTACAGTCCATCACTGTTTTGTATCCTATAATATTATCAGGCTTCAGAATGAATTGGCTATCAGCTTCTTCCTGCTCCAAACTGTTGTTGTTGTTATCTCCACACAGTTGGTAGACCTCTGTAAATTCATGGTTATTTCATGAATGTTAGAACCAGCAGCAACCACCCTGGGGCAAAAAAAGCCGAGATAACATCCTAAACATATTCCACACATCCTCTGTTGTTGGGGACGGTCAGGATTGATTTGGACTCTCCCTTGATAGCGGCTTGCGCTGACACAACGCTCATCCTTTATACCAGCCACTCCAGCTAAATGTGGCCCGTTTACTTACTATGCCTGAAGGGGGCAGGGGGAGAAGTACAAGACTCAGAGCGGACAAATGAAACTGGAGGGTGGGAGGGCTGGGAATGGATAGAGGGGAGAGGGGAGAGAGGGGGGGTTGAGTGGCAGAGCGTGAGGACAGAGGCTATTAGGCGGGAGGATGACTGAGGCCGGGAGGATGAGGAGAGTAATAGTGACACCACCTATTTCAGCCCACTGCCAGCAGTCGGATGTGTGCGGATGCTTTTGTGTGTTGTGCACTGCTGTGTGTGTGTGTGAATGCTGCTGAAGCAAGTGTGCGCGAGCTGCAGGGGTGTGGTCCTGAACACTGAACAGCAACGTGACACGAGGAGGTGTAAATAAAAAAAAATAATAATAATCAAAAAACACATCTGTACATCTCATACACAAGCCTCGATATTCATGTCCCACACATAACAGCTGAAACGCACGCTGGCTCTCGGATTCTTTGATTCTAATCTCTGGGTCAGATTATCTGCATCTAAAATATTGGATTCTTTTCAGATGTAAATGATGCTGCTCAGCCGTGGACCCACGCCATGACAATCCTATTGCTGGACAAAGAAAGCGGAATTCCCACCCTTCGTGTGTGTCCCCGAGCCAACATATCAATTTAATAACCAGCCTTCATCTGAGGCAGCGATGGGGTATATGAGGACACGGTGGTGCTTTTGGCATGACTGGGTTTGTGTTGAGATCTTTATGTATGCCGTTTGAAAAGCATGCTCCTCCACTCATGATGAGCCTCTCTCTCTCTCCACACACACACACACACACAAAGGAATGTCACACAAAGGAAACGCGTGAGTCTGCGAATCAATGGGGGAAACAACACTATCTGCTGTTTGTGTACGTGAAAAATAAAAGCCTTCCCCTTTTGCAATATGCTGACCACTGAAACAAAGACAAACCGACAGAGTTCCGCTACTCAAATGAAAATAAAAATCTCAGAACAACGAGAGCAGCATGAATGGTAGCAGCTCCATCAGTGCCATTCTCTAATGAGGAGCTATAAAACCGCCCGATCCAATTCACAAAACCTTGCGGGGAATTCAGCACCGCTCATCGGTCACCACAAAGACAATCACACACGACACACGCTTCTACCGAGTGTCTTCAGGAGGCTCCCGTCGCTTCGGCATGAATGAAAAGACACCGAGCAGCTCTTTAACGTTTCAGCTGCAGTCTGCCTCCACTGCAATTACACGCAGTCAACTTCAGAGTGCAAAGCTGCGTTTAAAGTGGACTTTTAGCGAAATGTTTTAGCCGAATGCGCCAGAACACCTCGACACAGTGAGAAATACTTCCACGGTACAAAGCGGCAGCAGCAAACTGGCACATTTTAACTGGAGTTTGGCGTTCACTGGCTGCGCTGTGTGCCGTTAAACCGGGAGGATGAACAAGTACCGAACAAATCCTCATCTTCTGACAGCGAGCTGTTTAACCGCGAATGCCTGCGGGGCAAATCCCTCCGTACCGTGTGTCCGGACTAATAAGACCAACGTTAACACTTCTTACAAGAAAAAAACTGTCATTGCTCACACACTACACCGTCTGTAAGGTATGGAGAAACACGAAAAATGTCGAAACTCTGTCACAGTTCAACACTGCTATCGGCGGCAGCCAAAAGCTAGCAGGCTAACGTGATGTATCTGTCAGGCGGCTGTTAGCGTCCAATAACAAGTTAAAGCACCAGTTAACAGCCCGTTAGTGAGCTAACTGACTATACAGCAGTGTAAACATGGTGTAACATACATTTACCAGACTCCACAACAAATATTAGCTCGTGAAAAAAAAGTCAGGAATTTTTAGTTGCCCACTTTTTTTTCGAGAGTCCAAACATGTCTGAGCCGGGGGGTCATTGTCATCTGTTATCTGACATCATAAAATAGTAACTGATGAACAAACGTGATGTGAAACGGTGAGAGATAACGGTCACCTGAAAAACGACAGCCCCGAGGCAACACAAACTTGTGCACTTCAACTAAAGCTATGTGCCCTAAAAAAGAAAAAACAGCGAGGGGACATGCTTCAAGCACAAGGTAAATGAACAACCAGCGCTCGACAAAAAACAAACATCCACTCATGATGCTGCCAACTTTGGATTTGCGAAACTGAGGACTGTTCCTCTGGACAGACTCCTGTGCTCTCTTCTTTGTTGGCAGAGCAGAATGTAAAAGCCGCGAGCAAACCGTCGCCCAACAGAGGCCAGCTTTGATCCTGAGCTATAGTCGTCGGTCCTTTTAAGCCCAATGTGACTTTTAGCTCCCTGCTCCTTTTTTCCCCCCAGACAATAAACATTCCTCAGACAGGCAGCAGAAGCCTGGCCACCGACCCTGCGCCATCTTAGTTAGACACACTCTGTTCTTCAGGCTTCTTGAACAAAGAGCTTTTTCTAGCTAAACTGTCCGGACACGAGAGTAGAACTTTCGGGAAACACGCGAGAAACACAAAACACAACTCCATGTTGTCCGTTTAAGGGAACTTACCGGTATTTTCTTGTATCCTTGTCCAGAACAGGAGGACGACCAGAAGGCATGGTATTGCATCCATCGTGGCTACGGACCAGACTGACTGCCGAATGCTAACTTCTCCCAGAGCTGAGGAAGGTAGCCGTTGATTGGCTGATGGAGCCACAAGTCCCGCCTCTCCAGCGTTTTCTCGGCGGAAGAGCGATAATGATTGGCGGAGAGACATGCCACACCCCGCCCCACTGTAGCAACTCTACCCCTGCTGTAAACAAACACTGTTGCTATTCACTATAATGATTATTTAAACATTTTTTCAGGTTGCACTTTGAAGAAGATACATTTTGATTTAGTAGATAATTAGTTCAAGTATAATATTTTAATAACACATTAAAAACAAAACTAATAACCTAAATGAACCTATCACTGCATATAACTTTCATACTTTTAACTATTTCAGCTCAACTATTTCATGTTCAGCCTGAACACAAACTCCACTTGGTCAAAAGCTAAACGTATGGGACATGTATGATGTATTTTCACATCTCTCTTACAGTTTAAATAAAATCAAAAATGTATGTATGCCAGGCAGAAACTGTTTTGTGCCAGAGGAAGACAGAGAGGAAGGTGACAGACGTGGTTTTGTCAGACAGACAGAGAGAAGGTGTCACCGTGTCTCTGACTGAAGGAACATATCATAATAATAACATCAGCAAACACAGATAACATTCTTACTGCTGCCACACTTCCTTGGTAAGATATCCTCAATGACATGCTGTGGCTAGACCCGTGTTCATGGTCCATATGTCAGTCTTTCACACACACACACACACACACACACACACACACACACACTCACACTCATGCACACAGACAGATGCCTGACACACTCACCGTACTATACACACACACAAAAACATATCCCTCGTACATTGTTCTAAAGCTCATAACCCTTTCTTTGTCTGGTCCACATTTACTCCATCTCTGGAGTAGGCACACCCACCCACACACACACCCACACACACACACACATACACTTGACCTGGCCCCCGTTCCCCCTCCTTCTGAGCCGCACTCTCTCGCACACACACACACACACACACACACACACACACACACACACACACACACACACACACTCCCTAGTCCCTGGAGAGTGTGACAGAGATTGATGATGGCCTATTATTTCATGTCCAACTGAGCACTGCACAGCCCTGCACACGTGCGCACACACACTCACATACACGCTCATTTACTAAAACACACACGCACGCACTCACACACACACATACACACACTCATGCATATTTATTGTACTTTTGCCTAAATGACGGGGAATAAAGATTATACTGCTGGTTAAATGAGCTGAGTAACACAAAGATAGATGTATCATGTGATGCAAAAGACAAAATATGTAGGAAATTGAAAATCCTCAAGAATATATTCACTTAAACCGATGTTGCTAAATGCAGAGGCACCTCTGACACCCCATCCCCCTGAAACATACACACATCGTACACGCACACGCACACGCACACACACACACACACACACACACACACACACAAAGGCACCACCTGCTCTTAGCAATAATCAAATGCTGTTCATGTTTTAGCGTTTGAACCTGTCTCATTTGCATTTACAATTTCGGCATTTAGCTGACGCATTCATCCAGAGTGACTTGCAATGTGTGGAGCAGAAGAAAAAAGCTCAGATTTTTAATCACAAAATTACAAGTAACCAACAGTAAGGAGTGTAAAGGTCGGTCTGATATGAGCACAGAATGATGTTCCAAAATAACAAATAGCCTAATGGTGCAGGGAAAATAAGTCAAGGACAGACATAAATTTGTTTTTTCTGGACAAAATCAACGATTGGAAATTCAGTTAGGAAGGTGAATATGCCTTCAATAAATACATTTTCACCCCCTCTGTGGTTCTGTCTGGAGTGGGAAGGTCAAGGGTCTCTCCATCTCTGGGAAGGACAGAAGAGAGTCCAGATGACTAAAGCTCCATTTCATCAGTCATTTTTATATGTCCTCATTCACTTCCTTTTGGCACTCTCATTCAGTAGAATCTCTGCTGCCATCTTAAGTGCTCTTCCATTAGTCTGAAACCTCGGCTCAACTTACTTGAGACACAACCTTCAAAGCCAAGTGTGTGTCAATAGTGAATCTTTCCCAGAATGTATATACACACTATTTATTCATTATTTCCTGTGAACAACAACCCAGTAGAGAACGTATTCAAACACATTTGCAATATTTTATCACACAATATACATTGATTGCTGTTAACTGTTTTGGCCAAGTGTATTCCATTTCAAGCGCTGGTGCTGTTCTGTCACTGAGGATGAAGTAAGTAGAACATGGGGAACAAGAGCAACCATAACCACAGCCACCACAAGTTCCTCCTACAGCTGCAGTCCCTCTACAGACCACTAGATGAAAACCCTGATTGTTTTGACTGAGTCAGGAAACTTTAATCATTGTAGAAATATAAATGATAAAACACTTACAGCATGTTGTGATTTAACTTTGTTGTCGTTAGCATATATTAAAGTGTTATTAATATATATCACACATGACAACATAACACAGCAGTGTTGGAGTTGCTCGGTGGTACAGTGGTAAGCACTATCACCTCACAGCAAGAAGGTCACTGGTTCAAACCTCGACTTCTGCATGGAGTTGCATGCTCTCCCTGTGTCTGCATGGGTTCTCTCCGGGAACTCTCTCCGTCCAAGCACATGCACTTAATAGGTAAATTGGTAATCATTGTTTGTCTCTATGCGCCCTGTGATGAGCTGGCAACTTGTCCAAAGTCAGATGGAATAGGCTCCAGACGATGAGGATAAGTGGTTACAGATAAGGGATGGATGTATGGAAATAATGTGGACATGGTCATTTTAAAAAACATTGTTGGTCTTCACCAATCATACCTTTCCTGATCTTGTGATATTTGCCTACATTGGTATTGAAATCACAGAGTAAGAGGGTCTTGTCCTCTTTTGAGATGTCTGTTAGTACAGTGTCCAATGATGCATATCTTCATCCTGTGAGTCATCCTGTGGGGCATAGGCACTCATAAGTGTAGCGATCTGGGTGCTAATGAGCCTCAGACGCAAATACATGAGCCCGCATTTTAGTGTTTTTTTTTCCCCAAGAAGGGAAGAAGAACAGAAACAACACATATGGTGAAGAAGTAATAGAAGTGTTTTTGAAGGCAAATTATCAGTTCTGGTTTTGTCCACCACTTTGCCGTTCTGGAAAAAGGTGTTGTCCATCCAATACAAGGTGGGTTTCTGTTAGGGCAACAAGGTCAGTCTTAAACCTTCTCAGCTCCCTTGCAATGATCACAGTTTTGTGTTTAGGTTGAACACAAGAGGTACTGTCCATTCATAGTTTTTTTTGTTTTTGATGATTATGAACTGTGAACAGTGAACCCACTGGCTGCATCATACCAGTCAGGTTTTGATGAGGAAGACTTTAATAGGGCCCCCTTTTTAGCCCCTTCTCCGTGTGGGGTTAGCAGATGAGACCCTGAATACGGCTGCTGGGATTCATGAGTGCAGCTGCTGATATGCTCGCTGTGACTCAGTTCAGAGAGCAAGATGACTTTTGTAAACACCTACCACCTATGGGCCATGGCTATGCATGGCAAGGAGCACTGTCCTGTTCCCGTCACTATTTCTTGATTGCCATAGAACGTAGGAGACAGTGCACGGATGACTTACTGCTGGCCATCAATGATGGCCATAAATCTGGTTATGGTTCTCTTGGATTTATGTGTAGCATTTGATACTATTGAGCATAAGATTCTCTTGGACTGTCTAGAAACCTGAGTCATCCCTGAAAGACAGGCATTTCTGCTTTGTCATTGTTAATGCTCAGTCAGCTACAACAGGTGTTCACTGTGGGGTGCCCCAGGGTTCAATGCTGGGTCCAATTCTATTTTCCATTTACATGCTCCTGCTTGGCCACATTATTCATCAGACATATTTTTATGTGTGATTCCATTTCCAGTTTCCAGTTTGCAGATGATACTCAGCTCAATCAATAAGCTGTGATCCCGTGTGATATCACAACCAGAACGCCTTCATGATATTCAATGGTGGATCTCACAAAAGTTCCTACTGATAATAACAATATTTTGGTCTGAGGTCAAGATTGCGCAAATCATCAAATGTCATCAAACAGTCTCAGTTGTCTGTCCCATCAAATAACTCAGCATTGCAGAAACCTTGGTGTCATTTTTTATCAAAACTTCATCTTAGACTAAGATTTCAATTTCCATTTCTTACTGCCAAAACTCTGGAAATTGTCATTCATGCCTTCATAACTACTCAGGTTGGTTTGGTTCCTGTAATGTTTTTTTTTTTTGTGACACTTTTTTACCCTTTCCTTACTCCATTCAAAACTCTGCTGCCAGGATTTTAACTCAGACAAAGAAACATGATCACATCACACTGATTCTGGCTTCCTTACACTGGCTCTCTGTTGCTTATATAATTGATTTAAAGATTTTATTGATTACTTATATATACAAGTATATAGGCTTAAGATGTCTTGCCCCAAGCTGTTTAGCTGATCATTTCATACCCCATGTCCCTTCTTAAGAACCCACTTTTTTTTCAAAAGGGTTAATTCCATTTATGTTTTTTGTCAGGTTTGATTTTCTTCTCTGTTTAGTTTCAAAGCTTTTTTAGTTCATTGTTACAGTTTGTCATTGTGGTTGGATTTAAATGTGTTTTATTGCTTTATTGTAAAGCACTTTGTAACTGTGTTTTGAAAGGTGCTATATAAATGAAGGTTATCATTAGTATTATTATATTGGTAGTGAAAAAAGTCCTTTAGGAGAATGTCTGTGCATGGGATCTTTTTACATGAAGAGACTGGTGCACAGTTAGTTGCCACGCAGTCCTTGACAGTAAGAAGGACAAGGTCCAGTGGCAAAGAATGTAATACAATTAGGGCCCTCTCACTGCTGCAGCTTTCTTCTAAACTGTTGTGGTGCTGCTCCCAGATCTTACCACCTGAACATCTGACCAGCCACAGTTGATGGTTTTGATCACTCTTTGACTGCAGATAAGATAAATCCTAATGAGTTTGGATGGTCCTTGCTCCTCCATGAGGCTGGCATTTGTGGCTTTGAGAGAAATGTCTCAACAACTATTGGATAGATTGCCAGAAAATTAGATACAAACATATGAAAAATAACTGATCCTCTGACTTTTCATCTAGCACGATCATCAGGTCAATTTTTGGGTGCTAATATGCTAAATTAAGATGGTGACAGTAGAAAAGAGTATATAGATATTGTATCTATTGTCATTGTGGGCATGCTGACATCCTCTTATGTTGCCTACATGTCTATGCTAACATGTCTATGCAGCTGACCTTTAGCTAACTTGTCAAGAGGTGATGTGCAAAAGAGAGAGAGAGAGAAGAGGTGTACTCTGATGGGATGTCACTGCTCATTCAATCAAGTACCTCTTCTTTGTCTTGTGTATTTTAAGCTCCTTAGATCAGTTCCTGCACAGGACCGGGCCTGGAGCTGGCATCATTCATCTTTCACATACAGAGCATATTTGATTCACTACATTATCAGGCTGGAGACATACACATATTTCTTGAAAGATTAATACATACACTGAAATGACTGAGAGGACAAAGAGAGCTGGAGAAATTTCAAATCAAAGGCAGAGGACTTGACGTTGAATTATAAATGCTTTAACTCCATCGTACCTTTAACCACTGCGTGGATACGTGACATTTAAACTGAATTTGAACTTGGAGCTTTGGCACAGAAATCAAGAACATGCTCTGTTTTTTATCTTGACTGCATTAATTTGTTTCATTTCAGCGTTTTGATAGCAAGCATCAAAGTAAACATTTGGCTTAATCACTGTTTTTTATTTATCATTTTTTAAAATGAATATGAAAATCATCATTTCTGTTTATTTGTACCGTGCACTTTAATCTAACGCTTATTTTAATTTTTCAGTTCCAATTTGTTGCCAGATGATTTGAAGTATATTATTGTGTTGAATAATTGGAATCAACATGAACTGCTGTGAATTAGTTTTTGATTGATTTTGGGCGCTTTCATTAAGTATGTTTTATAAAACGGGTTTTATTCTGTTGGTGGAGCAGACTTTCAGTCGAAATCATCAAATACAGAAAATGCTATTTTATCTTTTAAAAAACCAACAGGAAAAGTATCTGCCAGCCTTGTGAAGTACAGATCTCTGTCACATTGGGTCGCGTAATGAATGCTTCTTGGTTGTTCAAGCCTCAGTCCATGTTAATAAATAATCAGTCAGTCAGATGAATATTTCACTCTATGTGTAACGGTTAAAACTCTTCTGAACTGCAGTTTCGTATATGCTGTTTCCAACATATGCAAGTCTTTATGTCTGGATGAGCATTACTTGGTAGACTAATATACACACACACACATGCACACACACACTATGTCATGTAGTCTTTAACCAAAGAGAACACACCATGTCCAGGGATCATTCTGTGACCCCACCCTGATATCTGGTGGTGTGGATGGAGCTCAGCCAGTCATACCACCCCTTTGCTTTTATTTTAGACTCTGTCCTGACCCTACAAAAGAGTCTGGCACCAGCTCTATCCAAACACTAGAGGAAACACATATGACAGTAACAACACAGGCACCAGAGCACTTAGAGATATGAGCCATTCCCCCATTTTTAAAGAAACAATCTACTGTAGTTTGTCTTTAGACTTTGAACTCTCAAAAGGCTCAGTGTAATTATCTATCTATCTATCTATCTATCTATCTATCTATCTATCTATCTATCTATCTATCTATCTAGCTTGCTAGCTAGCTAGCAAAAGAAAAAAAAAACCCTAAAATTGATTTATTGATTGATTGAAATCATTTTATTTGTACAGCCTAAAATCATAAGTTTGTCTCAAAGAGCGCTACAGTCTGTACAGCCTTTCACCCTGGCAGCTTATTATAAGAGATGTGATATCCAGATGGTACAGTATGTATGCACTGTTTGTATATAATATACTACGTTTGTATAAACAGACAAAAATATCTTCTTTCTATATTTTAATTTCTGCACTATTTGGTCTTTATATCTGAGATTCTCTTTTTTATCTGTGTGGTATTCTTTTCATACATATTGTATGAGTATTGTTATAGGGAGCCTGAAAACAGAATTTCATTGCCAAGACTGCCTCAGTGTAATTGTTGTGCATAATGACAAGAAAGAGCTGGAATGTATCGACTGTAAAAATCCTCCCTGTTAGACAGCATCAATCTGTAATGCTCAGTGAATGCTTTTTGTATAGTAATGCAGTTTTCTTCCCCCAAACTCAGACTGCTGCTTTAATTGATGCTATGAATTGACAGTATGCTCACTAAACAACTAGTCTGTATTTTTGGTAACAGTGCTCTTTACTGAAGGACACAGCAGTGTTGAGAATGTGTGTGTGTGTGACTGGAACATGAGGGCTCTAGAAAGACAGACCTGTCAATTCGTCAGTACTGACACCAAAATCCGACAGTCACAAGTCATGTTTCGGATATCTGAAATGTTATGTCATCAAACTTCATTCCAGCTGCTGGGATAAATCTGTGTTTGGACATTTCATCAGCTTTCATCAACTACACACACAAAAAAAACCTAATGGCCCCAGAGATGCAGTCGAAATCACGGAGAGCTGCTGAAAAATGTGTGTGAGGGTGGAACCGCTATGACTTACAAAGCAAGAGAAAAGCAACAGACAAGAGACACCTGAAGGCAGCGGTTTTTCGTAACCTTGCTACTTTTAATGTAAGAAAAGTATCAGTGAAGTTGGAAGTTGTGCAGACACAGTTACCTTTAAAACTCCTACGGCAGGGGGGAAAAGGTAATAAAACTTACTGTTTAGTTTTGATAAAACACCTCGCTGTGATTCAAAAAATATTAATAAAACAAAATAACCTGCAGAATATTCATTCAAACATAACTTCTAATTGAATCCAATCTTGAAAAATGAATTTTAAGATATACTTTATTATGTCTGTCGCTGTTAGCTAGGTTACTTGCATATTACATCTGTATTATCACACTGTGTGTTTGTGTGTGGGTCTGTTGACCAGCAAATGACTTCCATCTGCTCTGGCTGCAGAAGTGTCGTTCAATCAAGAAAGCAAAGCTCTACCAAAGTAAAAAGGCAGCAACAGTTTTAACAATGAACTCCCAAAATGTCAGCATTGTCAGGCCAACAGTCAACATGTCAGTCAAATGTGGTATGAGACTGACTCGCTACAGGCTGTGCTAAGTTGTCTATCCTTGTCAGTCATGTGACCCTCACCTTCAGGTCATAGCGGTCCATCAAGAGTCTCCCAGTTGGTGCTTCTGTCAGTCCAACAGTTTTGTTGAGGGCATCTTGACATTTTGACGACCACAGGGAAACTGCTTTGAGATTTTGGTATGAACATTCATGGGAGCCCCTGAGCTTTCCTCTGTCACCTGCAATCAAGCCAAAAGTTAACTCATGACCAACACTTCGAGCCCTGAAAAGAGCAAATGAAACACTGCATTTATAAGCTGGCCCACAGCCACAGTGAGGCTATATCCTGAATCCTGTGTGTGGATACAAGACTCGTTTTCAATGAACATTACACTGACAAGTTCAGTATCACAATCTGTGACTTTACTGTACTTTATAGCAACATTTCATGTTAATAGAAAATGTAATCCAGGATATAAAGAAAACTAATGTTCACCTTGACACTGTTGGCGATGTATTTAAAACTCAAGGCACATTTAACCACTTAAAGATGCAGTGCGTAACATCTGGGACCTTTATTGTCTAAATAAGGCAGACACGGAATATAATATTCAGAACTATGTTATCATGCATGTATAATCACCTGAAAATAAGAACCTTTTAATTTTGTTATTTAAAAATGATCCATTTACATCTACAGTGAGAGCAGGTCCTCTTTCATGGAGGCCGCCATGTTGAAACACTGTGTTTCTGCAGTACCCTGGAACAGACAAACTAAGTAGTGACTCTAGACATGGACTTTCAAGTGTTGTTTCTCCTTTACACTAGGAAGGTGAGAGTGATGTGAGGAGATTGCAATGCAGCAATTACACCACTAGCTGCAACTAAATTCTACACTTTGGACCTTTAACTAGTGGTTTGACCAAGAAGGACAGTGATGGAGTGCTGCGTCAGGTAACGTGGCCTCCATAATCTTGTAACTTAGACCCTTTGAGAGAGTTTGGGATGAGCTGGAACACAGAGTGAAGGAAATGTGCTCAACATACGGTATATTCAAACTCCTCAAATCATTCTAGGTGATGATCAGCACATGCACCATGCCGACCACACACTGTAATTCCATATGTGTTATTTCATAGTTTTACGATGTAAAAAGTAATACAAATAATGAAAAAAATAATAATGAGAGGGTGTTTCCAAACTTTTGAGTGCTACTGTATATAATTCAAATTCAAATTCACAGCGTTTGTTCTCTTGCTGCTCTCACAGTAATGGTTATTATTAGCTGTTTACAGGAATTAATTTGTTGTCTTGTTTCTTCACAGCTCTGACCAGATACAGTGCCGTATTTAATCCAGCAGTGTTGTGTAATATTGTACTGGGCAGTAAAGCAGTCCTGTACCAAAGAAGCCTTCAGGCTTCAGGCGGAGCATTTAACACCTTTTTATGGCACAGCATTAATTCCCTGGCAAGGCCCTTGCCTATCGGATCATGTTCCTTGTATGCTGCCTTCGCAGTTAGTTGCTTTGAAGAGAAACTGATATATGGAATCGTCTTCCACACTTCTCCTCATGACTAATAACCTCACTGGGTGGTGGGAGCTTTAAAAACCTGCTAAATGACACTCTCAGGAATCTCTGTGCTGATTCTGAAGATGAATATTAAGAGTGTGTGGATGGAGGGAAGACTAAAAGCACCTTTGCTTTTCTCCAGATGTTGTTTTCTCTGAAGCTATAAGTGGCATATCATGCCTAACACCTCTTTTAGCAGATGAGACAGCGGCGAGGGTAATCAGTCTGCCTACACTGGATATATATGTCCATTTACATTATGCATGCATGGCGCTCAGATGCTGATATATAAAATGTGTTTAAGAGTGAGGATGGCAGGGGGAAATATGTAAACTACAAAGAGTTGCTTTGATTCCGCCTGTTTTGAGAATTACATGGTAGGGCATAAATAATTATATTCACACTGTGGCTGATTAAAGTTTGATGTCTTATGACTGCTTAAGTGAGTTTGCCATATTTGAGTCTAGACAACATTTAGGCTTTGTGGGGTTTTTTTTTTTACACTGTATTGACAAAATGGAACATTGTTAAAGGAGGTTACTGAGAAATATAATCACCATGTTTAGCCTGTTACCACTTCAGGTCACAAGCCTGCTTTTGTGATCTCAATAAGCAGCTTACATTCTTAATCAGCTGAAACACAGGAAACCTCTGCTCTCCAGCTTGTCCTGTGGTCAGCATGGCGGAAAGTAACTGAGTAAATTTACTCTGGTACTGTGCTAATATACAGTTTTGAAGTATTTAACTTTAGTATGCCACATTTTACATTTATTTCATAATTCTGAGTAAATATTGTACTTTTTACTCCTCTACATTTATCTGCCCACAACAGTTTTTAGTTATTTTTCAGACTGAAATTTTTATGATACAAACATATAATAAGACACTTCTAAAAGACTACACTAAATTCCACTAAAGAGACATTTCCCCTCTGAACGTCTCACATTGTTTCATTTAAATAACCGTTTGAGGGCCAACGAGATCAAATGATCCAATAATACAAACAAAAAGCAAATATTAGAGAGAAGATGAACTCAAATGTTTGAGTATCTCTCTTTCCTGCCTCGTTAATCATCTCACAATCCCTCAGATTTATCTTAGAGGGGCCTGTTCCCTTTGTTGGGAACCACTGGACTTAAGCACTGTATAGTACCTCAAGCTACTGCAACAGTAAAATGCTGCATACACATTGATACATTGGTATTAAGAATCTAATCATGTCATAATATATAAGTCAAAGGACACACAACAACAAAACCAATTGGTAATACTTTTTTACATTTGCACTCCATAGAAGCGTGCATGCATCATCCTGGGCATCGGCCAACAGTGATTTTCATTTCACCAGACTGAACACTTGTAAAATCAACATTGTATTGAGAATAATGTTACTGTCTATGTTTTATTTGGTCCATTGGCTCCATGATGCTAACTAGTTTGTCGTCCAGACCCACGCCACGGAGCCAGACCGCAGCTCGCTGGTCAACTGCTGTTTGGCTTTGGTTACAGTTAGCTAGTTGGCCCTTGCCTTGCATTGCTCTTGGCTAGCAGTTACAGTTTTTAATTAAGAAAAAACTAAGAGTTCAGGTCGAGGTTCAACCATACAACCACGAGCCAACAACAGCTGCAAAGTCAAACAAATCAAACTCAAATTTTATAAAGCAGCTTGTAAAAAAAAAAAAAAAAAAAAAGAAATGAATGTGAACTAGTTCAGCTTTAGGACTGTTTATGCTGCTTTGCTTTAAACTGAGAGTTGCACATGTTGGCTGCTGAGAAATAAACTGTTAACAGTTTGTGAATTCAGGATACTTTATCATTTCTTAAGTTTAATATTTAATGTGTTGTTAAAAATAGTTCAATGACACCAACAATTTGGTGAATATTAGCCGCTTAGCCACCTAAGGCGGCTACATGCTGTCTGGTCTTATTCTTGATTGGTCTTTACCAAGACTTTGATGCTCCACCGAGGCTCCACGTCTTTTTTGTCTTTTTTTGAATTAGCTGGTAACCGGAGCAGACAGGACTGCCAATATGGCAATGACCAGAGCAACCATACTGTGATTTTCACAACTTGAGAAACCTGTGATTGACGTCACAGAGACTACGTCCATGTCTCATAGAGTCTATGGTCTACAGCAGCTTTTCTCTGGGTCAACCAGTCATTGTGTGAAAAGGAAAGTCAGAAAGTCCCAGAGGAGTGAAAACGCACCTACCACCAAACCTCTGGAGGAGGCTGACCTCTCTGAGGAGAACCTCCCAGAGACAACAAAGGCAGTCTTTGATGTCTCTGGGAGCTTCAGTCTGAACCTGTCCGTGTCTGGGGTTGAGAAAAAGTGGAAGAAGCAGGAGACTTCAAACCGAATCAAATGAAGTTTATTGTCACTAACATAATCATACGTCAACATCTATGTATTTTGAAAAAACTACAGAATAGAGACACCCAAGCTGACTTGCCATCCCCTCACACATTGTAAGACATGAAACCGTTTTCACTGTCATGCTAAGACAAGCCAGAATGAAAAGATTTAATATAATAAGAAATAAAAAAAATGAACAGAAAATATTCCATCCCATACGATGGTGTAGTGGTTAACAGAACTACTCAAAATATTATTCTACACATTTCTGAAAAAGATGACAACCTTATAACAAACAAAAGAGATACAAATACTTTACAACAGTACACTTTTTTTTTTTTTTTTTACCAATAACTGTATGTCTCAGGGGGGCTAGCTAAGAACAAATTAGAAGTTTTTTCTCCTCAGTTGAACTTCTAGTTTTAACACAGGATGTGAAAGAACTCCAGGAGGAATATATCTAGAAACAATCCACAAAGCAATCTGTGAACTCAGGATAGGAAAGGCCACAGGGAATGATGGCTTTTCAGTAGATGTTCAGGGGAAATACATAGATGGTATTGCCCCAAGACTATTGGTCATCTATTGAAATGCTCCACAAAGAGGCAGGCTACCTGAAAGCATGAAGTCGGCAGTTATTACCTTTTTGCGTAAAGGAGGGTGGAGATCCACAGCAATGTGCTGATCTCTAATCCTGTGGCTCTAATTAATGTGGATTAAGAAAAATCAAAGTCTTAGCAAGATTCCAAGATACCAGATTGGAAGGTGGTTTCACTACTTATCCATCAGGACAAGGCAAGGTTTATGCAAGGCAGACAATCTTCACAGACTGTTGCATGTTATATGGAAGACAAGAAATGATGACACACAGGTAGTTCTCATAAGATACTGAAAAGACATTTGATAGAGTTGAAGTCACACTTTAACACCGTGGTAACACCTTGTTTAGAAAGTTGGGGGAATTATTGTATACTAATCAAATGGCCACAGTATTGATTAATGTAACGTCAAACCATCATAAATCATGATGTACGTCAAGGATTGGCTTTGTTACTTTTCATTTCTGCCATATTTCTTGAACCCTTGGTGGTTATAACAGAATAATGCAGGAGGGGGTGCAGACAGGTCACAGGTAACATCTGCAGTGTCAGAAATCTGTTATATAGATATACATTCATTTTTGAGATATCTGGACATACAGATGAATAAAATCAGAATCCTTGTCATCAAAGACGAGGCCTCCAGAAATAACTGGAAAGTTCAACAGACACCTGAAGGTTGAACATACCTTTGTTTATTTGGACAGAAAGAAAACCCATGTTCAATCTGACCAAGTTATTTAGACCAGAGGGGATTAGCATAATCACAAATTATCTGCTATTATCCAATAATTCCCTGTGTGGATGAGAATTGAAGAGCAATAAGTGTGTCCTTCTTCTGTGGAAGCCAGTTCTTTTGAAGACTCAATACTGGCTTTAGCCAGAGAGACTCTTGGAGAATCCATATTACATAACAAGAAATCCATAAGATAACAGATAATAGACAAGAAGAGGTTTTGGTTGATGACATCTACATATTCCACGCCTTGATGTCGAACAGGGCTTAGGAGCGAATGAAGGCTTTATCAGACATTTGGCACATAACATAACATAATTATAGAGAACAGAGAACTATGGGTTTAGACCTATTCACTGACTTTGTTACACATCAGAGTGGATAATCCACTTCTTCAGTAACAATTCTGCTAACTTTATTCCATGGTAGTTTCATTTCATTTCATCAACAGCTGAACAGACAGTTCAAATGAATCCACTGCTCTTTTCCTATGTTCATATCATCATCAACTCCTCTCAAAGTGAGCAGCTGGGCAGTGTCAGATGGGTCTGCGCTTTCATCGCAGTCTAAAGAGAAAAAAGTCTAAATTCACTCCCATGTTACCCACTTGTCTCTTAATGTCTGACGATATATCCTCAGTTCTCTGTGCCATGCTAATTTCAAGTCTTGTTTCTTTTCAGGGGAAATGTTATCCACCATCTTCATCACACATCTTTGATAAACTCACCCTCTGTAAAAGGTTTGCCACATTTGGTGATAAACACAGCAAGAGCTGCTGCCAGGAGGCGAAGACAGCTTCAAGCTGCTTCAATTCTTCTACACAGTCCAGGTCAACAGGTCACCATCATTATGGTTTGTCTTAGTGTTTCTTTACATTGAATTCTTTGGCAATGTTGGTGAATCAGGCAAATACACTTTTGATTTTTTCAGTTTTCAGTGAAAAAGAAATCGCTCCCTGATGTAGCAGCCCTCGATATCAACCCTTCTCTTCACCCGTACCTGGAAGGTTCATAGCCAGACAAAACTCCAGAATGGTGCCAGCCTTACATGAACAGACGAACTGCATCTTGAACTAAATAATACATTTTGAGAAGTAAGCCACATGCCTGTCCTAAGGTGTTTGTTTTTTAACTCTTGTTCTCGATGTTCTGTCTTTTGTGTTGCTTGTCTGGCTAGATTTGAATTGTGTTGCTGGACTGCAGATTTCTTCCTTTTAGTAGTTCCTTTATAAAATAATAAAACTGTTATTTCAAGGTAGATGTCCGACTAAAAACCTTTCTATCACAACTGACAGATGTTATATCACTCTGTACAAAGCTGCCAGATTCCAGTGACAAAAACTGCAACTTTACTGAAGTCACACAATGACACAAAAGGCTGTGGTGGCCTGGCAACTACTGTGTTCTGCCATGTAAAATTACAGTTTTTCCATGTTGATTTTTACGGCTGCAACACTCACTCATATTGGACCAGTAAAATTTCAAGAATTGTCCCCATTAGTGCCTTAGACACAAAAACATGGGGAAATAAGGTCAAGGCTCCAGGTTGAAGTCAGTCATTCTGCAGAGAGAGAGAGTTTATTGAGTCTCATTCCCAGGTTGTACAAGCCGGATACTATCGCTTTGGCAACCTAAAGAAGGAATTACATATGGAAGGACCTGGAAATCAAACTTTTCTATCTCTAGTTTGACTGACCCCATCTTTAAAATTCAGAACAAATGATTTCTTGTTTAGTGTTAATCACCCCTCCCCTCGATGCTGGTGTCTTAACATAAAGTTTGACAGTGATATAGAGTCAGAGACACAGTGTAAAAAGCCTTATTGAAAGACCAGCCTGTTCTTGCATTATGAATTCTCTTCCATTCAGCAGACAAAATTAGTACTGTAGAATTAATCAGTTACATTTATGCCTTTTTACAGAGATCTATTTTGTGTCCAGATTAATGCCAAACACATTTGAAAGAGCAGGCTACTCAAAACTTTCCAAAAACCAACGTTAAGGCTAAAATATTTAATATTTGCCTTTGATTTAAGTTTGTGTTTGACGCCTCGGGCCTTGAGAGCAATGCCCAAGTTAAGAAATATCCACATGCCACTGCAGCATGCAGAGCAAGAGCACACATCAATGTAGCTTTAATAATGTCCTCACTTACTTTGAAATTATTCATCTCGTACTGGTATGTTCTCTCATCAAAAATCTGCTTTGCTGTCACACTGTGTGAGTCCGTATTATTATTATTTGTGTTGTGCCTCAACAGGTGCTGTGGATACTTAAAAACTGTATTTGTTCAAATCTCTACATATAACACGGTGTATGAATGAGTAAGATTCTTATTCATATTGTACTTTAAACGTTAAACTAAAAGAAATTAAAATTAAAATGACATGAAAATCTGCCAAAAGTTTAAGTAAATGTAAGTTTGCATCCTCTGTTTCAAGCGTGACATACAGTGGAAAGAAATGCAGAACAATAATAGGATCGAATAAAGTACTGATGTTAATAGAAGCATCAGACATTGTCAGGTCCTGTTTAAAACATTCAACACAGTGACTCACAATGCTAATGCACATACAAAACTATGAAATAGAGAGGACAACACTAACTGAAACATGCAGAGCAGAAGCACAGATATAAAAGCATGCACAGTACACAAGGGAAGACTGGCAACAGCATACAAACAAAGAAATATAGAAATATAGTGAATATAGTAAATGAAAAAACAGGAACAGGAAAAGAATGGAAATGTGGGGCCTGCTAAAAAATATAAAAAATGATATTTCTATTTTATTTCATGAATATTGCTGGATGGAATTCAGTGATTCCAGAGATTAATTAGTTCAGTTGAATTTTGTGTGAGGCTGCAGATGATCGAGACTCAATTTTTTTTTTTTTTAAGTAGTTTTCTTTCTAAACCAGTGCGCAGTGTGCAGTAAAATTTTACACTCTGTTGCAGCTTTGTGCAAAAAGACTTCATAATGTCTACTATTTAAGTCTAGTGTGCACAGTTTGAGTGGAAGTCAATGTGTGTCTTTGTGGAATCTGAGAGCAGGAGACAGTAGCCTGGATCAGAATGAATGCAACAAAACGTGTGATGTAACGCTGAGTGATGTGTAAAATGGGGTGGTTCTTAATAATAATAATACGTTTTATAAGCACTTTTCTGAGTACACTTTACATAAAAAACATCAAAGCAGCAAAACAACAACAAGCGACTAAGTTAAACATTAAAAGCAATTTTAAAAAGGTGTGTTTTTGTCAGAGATTTGAATGTTGGAAGGTCGGTACAGTCACGGATATGTTTGGGGAGAGACTTCCAGAGGGAGGGGGCAGCTACAGAGAAGGCTCTGTTGCCCCAGGTTCGGTGCTTGGTCCTGGGTGGTGGAGTCAGGAGGTTTGCATCAGATGAACGGAAGCTGCGGGATGGATTGTGGCGATGGAGCAAGGCAGTGAGGTAGGAAGGGGCCTAGTTATGGAGGACTTTGTGTGTGAAGAGGAGGATTTTGAACTGAATGTGCTGTGGAACTGGGAGCCAGTGGAGGTTCTGGAGGACAGGGGTGATGTGGTCACAGGTGTGGGTGAGCAGATGTGCAGCGGAGTTTTGGATGTACTGTAGTTTAGTTAGAGTTTTGGATGGTGTGCTGTATAGGATGCTGTTGCAGTGATCAATTCTTGAATAGAATGAAATAAATTTAACTCAATTAAACATTTGAGGTGAGAAATAGCGCAATAACAGAATCTTAATTCAAATTTGATCAGCACTGCCTAGTTTGACAGTTTGATCTGAGTTTTGTGTGACTTCAGATCTGGACCTGTGACAGTCTGCTGTCAATCATCATATAAAACCTGCCCTATATTAAATAAACCATTGTGATTGGCCTGAATAGATCCAAAGCTAGAGGAATTCAGTCTGAATTAAATAGTGGTCAGACCTAGATGATAAGCTCTGCAGATTTGTCTGCGTTCCCAGGTTAGCTGTAGTCTTTCCTCAGTTTCCTGAAACTCACAATGAGTTTTCACACTCAACCAAAGAATTGTTAATTATCATTTGGGAGGCAGAGGGTTGATGTAAGGTAGTCCAAAGACATGCAGGTTATGAGAATTGGAGACTCAGAGTCGCCCGTAGGTGTAACTTGTAACGGAACACTCAACACTTGTCACATTCACACACACATTCACACACCGATGGCGGAAGCTGCCATGCAAGGTGCAAACTGCGCATCAGGAGCGATACAGCGTTTCCAATGCAAAGTGTTCACGATGATACTAAGCTGTGTGTCCATTTGTGTCAGGCCTGCGACTCCGGTGACCTGTCCGGGGTTTAAACTGTCTCTTAATCGGTGTGTGCTGGGGTATAGGTATGGACAAGCAAAGAATTTTATTCATCTGGGGAGGCGAGATGAGAGGGCTATGATGGGAAGGCAGCAGTGAAAAGGTAAGCACAATTTATGAGAAGAACCTCTGAAACAAAAGAGACAAACGAGGAGATATGACAGGACTGTCAGTGGACTGATGCTGACTGGGGAACAAGGAGCAGCTGGATGGGCAGGTGATTGGGTCAGCTGATGATATAGGGGTTGGCATGCACAGCACATACATTAATCAGGTGAGCTCGAGGTAGAAAAATGGAAGACAGCTGTTGCCATGACAGCAGACACCTTAATTCTGATTCTAGATATCTTTTCTTGAGTTTAAGAAGATGATCAGAACTCCATTTACAGGAAATTTGTGACATTTTTCTCCACCAGCAGTTTTTCCATTTATTTCAAACATCAGATCATTAATTACAGTGACAGAGCAGTCTGTGGCAGACAGCACATAGAAGGACAGCTTCAGCATGCTCTTATCTCCAAGTGGAAAAGTCTCTGCCTGTTTGGCCCACAAAGTGCCCGTACAGTGTGTTCCTCATGAATCAAAAAGCAAATAAACAAAAGTCGATATGATCACTGTTGGTAATGAGAGTATCCAACAGCAAGGTTTTGTTTTGCTTCCCACAGAGACAAGCCTTGTGGGAGGCTGATAATAGAAAAGCCCTCCACCCACATCCCTGCAGCCAAATACTACTCCAATCATGTCCTCCTCTCTCTGCTGGGATTTCAGCCTCATTTTCTCTCATCTGAGCTTTTCTTGGCAGTTTATTAAAGAACGTGAAATGCAAAACAATGCACATGGCAGCTATGTGCTACTCTGAGCCATGAGTCAGCAAGTTTCCTGCCGAGACCCTACAGCAGCTGATTGCAGAGGTAATTCCCCCTTCATGAAATCAACTGTTGCAATGTTTGTTAGTTATGAAAACCTGTAGTTTTGGGCCATGATGGCATGCAACTGTCAAGATATATTCTCTCCATTCTTGATTAAAGGATGGTGTTCATTTTGGAACCTGATCTTCATTTAGTTTAGTGCACAGGTCACTAATAGGCAGACCGTGGTCCAGGTCTGGACCCAGACTCTGTCCTGTCCGGACCCAGAGCCGGAAACGACATATCATTGAGTTTTATTCAGTTTTGGTGGAGATTACATTTTGACCTGCGACTCTTTTTTCTGACAGTGTTTCTACACCGCTACTCAGCGAAAGGACATCCTGATTGGCCAGTACTCGTTGCCTTCGTAGCTTTAAGTTGGTTGGGTTTAGACATGAGGACTGAGATTAGTCAAGGTGAGGGCAAGAATGTCAGCCAATCACAGGCAGGGTAGGGCGGGCCTTCACTGAATAGAGCGGCAGTGACAGTGACAGAGAGAAAAATATAAAGGAGTGAGGAGACAAGAGAGAGAAAAATACAAAGGAGTGAGGAAACAAGAGAGGGAAAAATATAAAGGAGTGAGGAGACGAGAGAGAAAAGAGGTCAAACTGTGAGTCAGTGTGCCATGGCGTGTGCTAAACGGAGGAAGGTTGACACCAAAAAACAACTTTTAATCCAGAAGACTGCAGCCAAGTCAGCAAATAACTTATTATGATTATTATTATGAAAGTACTTGTTATTTATAATTTTGAGTTGAATGTCAAATTGACTTTGCTTTGACTTTTCTTATTTATTTGTTCTTATTAATTTGATGTATTATTTATTATTGTATGTAGCTCTCCAGAGTCCAGAGTGTCACTGAAAATAAATATTGTTGCCATGACGTTGAATTATAGCTTTCTTTGTTTGATTTGAGTCGCTGACTTCACACAGTGCAGATGTGGATAATGACAATGCTGCTTCAATATATATCAAATAATTGTAATGTATAACTAAATTATAATGCAACCTAAACGTGATGATGCTGCAGAACCTGAACATGAGGGCATTTTGTCTATGCGGACCTCCTGAAATCAGAATTGACTACCCCTGGTTTAGTGTATCTCCAGGTACATGGAACAGCCACAGAAAGACCCAAATGCATTGTTCAAATAACCAGAATAACCACAAACACTGTGCTGTCATTGTCAGATGTTTCTTAAGAGTGTGAAGTTCAGTGTGGAGGCTCTGGCTATCACCATCACCAGCTGACTCTCCTCAGCTGGGTGAAGGGTTGTCATTTCTGTTTAGTTTTTTTGTGTTTTTTTAATTTTCCAGCTGCCTGTACAAGCTGCATATCAGCTCTCAATACACACATGTATTAAGTACACATGTATTATTGTAGTAAGTCTGAGCGCAGTCAAAATGGGTCATTTTCTGATGGTTGCCTTAGATTTGCAAACATTTACCTTTAGCGTAGTAGCACTTGAGTTCTGAAGTGCATCTGCAGTCATACGAGGAGAGAGAACCAAGACCAAAGATGTTGTTCTCTCAAGAGCAAGACATTGTTTGGAAAAATTAGTTTAACAAAGCCTTGAGAGTTAGAGTTGAACAAAGCCTTTGTGGATGAACACAGGCCTTTCTCTCATCATGTTGGGGGTCATGTTTTGTGTGACGCCTCTGTTTTGCCACTTTATTTTTAGCCTCAGTTGACTTAAGTCATAATAATAAGTCGATGTTGACATTTGGTTTGATATGGAACACCCTCCCACATGCAGAAACAACATGTGCAAATCTCACAAAAGTTTAGCAAATCTAGGTATACCATCCAGACACAAACACCAAAACGTGGGTGACCTTCTGATACCATCGCTAAAAATAGTCAACTGAAAGTAACGTACCACACCTACACCCACAACTACTTGATAAAGTGTTAGCTTACCTTTGTATAAATGTCATCGTGCTGCCTGCATGATGATTGTTACTGCTCCTTGTCTGAAACTTAGTGGATGGTAGATACATTTTGTCCATAAATCTGTTTCTTCTAAGAACGTCTGATAACATTACCGACAGTTTGAATGTTACTGGATTGAAAATGCTTCTTATGAACAGCAACAACAGGTCGAGCAGCTACATGAACTTCTAAACAAGACATATTGTCAGGTGGATGAAAGTGCACTATCAATTTTTGAACGGTTTAATGTTTTTCATGGAAAATGTATCGAGGCCTGGTTGTTAATGGACAGAGCATAACAATGGCTAACTCTCTACACTCAAACACAACACAACACACAACACAACACAAAAATTTTTTTGTCCATTTTGTCCAATTCCGTCCATTTGAATTACATATGGGTTTAATATAAATTAACCGATATACTTAAAGTAAAGCAAGTAATAAAATTTATGTAACAGTACTAATAAACTCAATGTGATTCCACTACACAGTACAGTGTAGTAGTAACCAGATTTACGCATTCAATATTAATAAAGCCAATTTGTTTGCCCAAACCCAACAGAAAAAATGAATGCAGTCATTTTGAGTTTATTAGTACTATTAAATAAATCTTATTATTTGCTTCAAATTAAGTTCATCAGTCAATTTATATTAAACCTATGTCATTCAAATGGATAGAAATTTTCATTGTAATTGAAATGCATAAGTCCTGCATTTTGGCCAAACATTTCTTTTGAGTGTACAGTAGCCTCAGCTTGAAGGTGATCATGTTTCTGTTCAAAGCGCCTTTAACTTGAACGTAAATGAAACCAATTTAACTTTTTGACACTGTCACATACACAATAACCTGTGTGTCCCCCACAACTTTTCAGTATCTGTTTTGTTGATGTGAGTCGTGTCTTCCTTTCAGTGTTGAACACCTATTATTATTTAAATTACTCTTGAAATGTGCTCATTGTAATGTGACGTGACGCCGGACTAAATGAGAAAAATGTACTTGGAGGGAGTTGAAGGTAATATTTCTGTATGCCTCGAAGAAAGACATGTCTCAGTGAATTCTGCATTTCTGACCTCATCCAAATGTGTTGGAGAGCTTTCTGAAGAGAAAGCTCACGCAGTCTATTTATCTTATTCAAAATAAAAAAATCAATCACCAAATGAGGAAACAGAAGCTTTCTTATAACCCGTTACGTCATTTACAAACATATATCTATAGATTCAGTGGTGACTCTTGTGAAGTTATCTTTGGACCACACCACAGCACAATAAAACCAACAAGAAAGATGCAGATACAGTTAATGAGGATTAGCTCTGGTGATGTCACCCAGAGACTTCTGGAAGGATATCCCGCCGTCTGTATTTATCCTTCACTGGACAATAACTTCCTTTCAGCTGTAATATCCTCTGAGGAACGACACATCCTGTTAACATAAACAAACAGCACAGTTTATTCCAGCCTTCCATTATTTGCAGGCAGCAGTGACCTTTTCACTGGTCAAGTCTAAGTGATGCATTTATCATTGATAGATGACTTCAGGGAATTTTTTTTGTGATTGTGGAGCCGGTATCATGTCTGGGCCACAGTGACTCACTGCTGGTTTCAAAACAGTTAGTCTCAAGCTGGCATTGTTTAGGGTTTATGGTCTATCTAGGAGTAATCTCTAGTTTGTGTCTGGACTTGATTAGGCACTCACACTGCATCACATTCAATCCCACACTCACCGCTTTCAAGTGAAAGAGCAATTATAACAGTTATAATGTAACTTCCCGCTGATGAAAGTGTTTGATGTTAACAAAGTTCCTGTAGAGGTGTAAAAGTACACTTATTGTACTTTAGACATACTTGCAATATATACTACACCGTCAACATATATGTTCATCTCTCAAAGTTAAAACTGATGTTGAAGTGCCAACAGTTCTGTTTAATGTGCCACAACTGCACATTAACACAAGATCTACAGCTCTGAACTGAACTGCCTTGAGATAAAACTGAAGAAGACTGGCTAACAGGTTCACATATTTAAAGGATACTGAACATATACATTAATATTTGTACAAAAGAAAAGAGGCATAAAATACATACAAAGTATGTGGTAAAAACAGCCATCGTTTGTACCAGAAAGCATACTTAAGTATACTTAAACAGGACAGCCAAGTACACTTGTACCTGTGGTCAACAGGTTTAGCAGGTTGTTCCAGACATCCCTCTCTACAGCAACACTTTTCAGCTCCTCCTGGGGGATCCTGAGGCGTTCCCAGGCCAGATGGGCTATATAGTCCCTCCAGCGGGTTCTGGGTCTGCTCCAGGATCTCCTGCCAGCTGGATGTACCCAGAACACCACCAAGGGAAGGCGCCCAGGAGGCATCCTAATCAGAGGCCCGATGCACCTCAGCTGGCACCTCTGAGCTCCATCTGGATGTCCAAGCTCCACACCCAATATATATATTATTGAATCATACACTGAATACACTGAATTCCCAAGTAAATAGCACTCCAATTTTTTTCAGTGTATACAGTATATATTACATGTATCATTACATAAAGTACAGTGTCAATACAGTAGAAATAGCACATTTTAAGTACATTAATCATGAGCACATGGAAGTACACTAGTCAATACAATTCAACATTATTTTTTGTTAGTTTTTCTTGTTGACCTCAACCTTTTTAACATTATTAATTATCAATCAAATGATTACTTGTAATGATGAAGAATTATCACCCACAGCATCAGTGACCAATCTGATCAATCCTTAAGATGCTTTATATAAATTTTCTTCTTGGATGATTTATATTTGTTTATACCCACACAGACAAAACCTCTCATATCATCCTCACCACGTCTCCATTTTATATATTTCTTCTATCGTTGTACCAGATCAACTAAACTAAAGCCAGGAAGCACATTTTCTTCACATAATGTGAGGAGTAGGTAATACAGAGCTGCTGTATAAATGTACTGTTGTGTTATTCCACTGAAAATCTTTACTTTTCAGTATGTTGCCCTCTGAAGGAGTTGAGGAGCTCTTGTATGAGCTGTCAGGGTGTCAATAAACAGGTCACAAACCTGCTTCTCCACCCTTCAGGTCACTGCACAAACCTGTATTGTTTTTCATGGTATATATATTTTTTAGATTACAAACCTGTATTGTTTTTCATGGTATATATATTTTTTAGATTACAAACCTGCATTGTTTTTCATGGTATATATATTTTTTGGATTACTTAGCTCAGAAAGTGATTTTACCTCACATTAATTCAGTTTAATTAAATATATTTCTGTGGTGGCCAGAAGGCTTTTTGCCCAAAATATGCAACTCTTAATTAGTTGTGTATTGCAGTGGGTAAGTCATTTGTGTCTTGGTTTGTTGTTATCATGCTTTCACCTCAAACAGAGAAAAAGCCATTGTTTTCAGCAGGGACCACAGATTTCTCTTCGAAACAACGTGATGGCAGCACCTTGACTGACCTGACCTGAGGTCAACTTTTATAAACTAATTTTAAATATGTGACAGGACAGGCATTTTTTAAACTGAACATTGTGTGTGCAGTTTTGATTTTGTTGCTTTGTGTTATTTGTGTACATTTTGTTTTCACATAGGTCTGCCTGTGCCTACAGCTGATTATGGATTGTCTGCATCTCAGCAATTGATTATGAATTAATCTGATTCCCATTCATTTCTGTATGAAACAGGGCGAGGCACATTTATTTCCAGTCATGAACTGACTTGCCTCACTTGCTTTAAGTTTAATTTGAGGCTGCCCGATGTCCAGGCATGTTGAGAGAAGAATCATAAAGATCTTGGTGGTTTGGTTTGACTCATTCCTATTTTAAATCCATCTGATTGTATATTATTTTATCTTTTGACATAACCCTCTGGTTTTAATTGACAGAACAGTCACAATCATGAGGCTCTTTATAGCAGCATAGTGCAGTGTGTACTGTCTCTGACATAGCAGCTTGTACTCTAATGATTAAGCTGCTTTGTATGACATCAGGCCTAAAAGCATTATTCGTGTAGATCTATTCAGACTGTGTACAAATGGACTTCCAGATATAGTGCACTTTTGTTTGCTCTTCCCTCGCAGTTTGTCTTCTCTGGAGTGTTTGGTTGTATTGTAGTGTAGAAATACTTATATTTATATATCATATATTATAATTATTCGCTTTCTTCTCTCGACAAGTGTTTTTAGCCAAATCTACCACTGACTTGTGGACTGTAGGGTGTTTGGCTCTGATAATGTTTGCAACCTGCTCTGTGGAAAGTTCTGAATCTTTAATGATGTACTGCATGTAATCTTTGTCTTATTGATTTCCTGTGGACAGGTTGCTGGTGGGTTTACACAATGATCTCACTCCATTACCATTGAGTCAGTGTGTAATTGTACAGTTTGCCCATTGGTGTTTTCACCAGAACACAATCTGTCGCAACAGAATGCTTTTTGGTTTTGTACCATGATGATCCATAGTTATTCCAACATAGAAGATCCTGCAGGGACTCCTCCAGTGACACAAAGACAGAGAGTAACCAGGAAACTTCCCCAGATGGAGAGGTAAAACAACCTTCATTCCTCCTAAACATAGGAATCTTTTGACAAATACTGCAGAATGGTTGAAAGAGACGTCAACTTTTGTGATCAGTAACTTACTAACCACGCTATCTCATACTATCACAAGAACGAGAATGAGTCCCCGGAAAAACGTCTCCATTCTCCTAATCCAGCTACAGTCCAGCTGTACCTTTAGCTCCATCTCATTCCGCCCTTGGCACAAGGTTTACCAGAGAGTCAGCTACACACCCCTTCACATCAATTCTCATAATCGGAGATTGTGAGAAGTGTGAGAATGAAGGGTACTGATACTTTTACTTGTAGGTATCAATGACAAATGTGTCTTTATAGATCTCTTTAACACTGTAAAACAATCCCACCACAATGTTTTCAGCAACATTTTGTTGATCATGTCAAACACAGACACGCTGATGAATGACTTTATACATCCACTCCAGATTCTGTTGCATCTTTGAAAACAAAGATGACGGATAATATAGGATGGGTACCCTTGATAAATAATGACATTCACACTCATAAAAGAGAATGTTGAAGGTTGGACCAGAGATGAAGGAAGACCAGGCTTCATTTAGATTACCAACAAAGAGTTGAGAGTGAAAGAGTTGATGATTTAACAAGTTAGAAATGAGAGGGCCAACTATTTCTCTGTCTTATTCATACTAATAAGCTCATCCCCAGAGCTCTTTTTAACATGGTGGATCCTCTTTTAAACACGATGCTCCCAGCAGCTCTTTAAAAGATCTTATGATCACTGTGGTGCACCTGAAACACTCAAACACCTCCCAAATATCTCTGCAAAATAATGGATGTGACTGCCCCTTGGTTGCTCTTAATAATTAACAGTTGGCTATCCTCTGGCTGAATGCCAATTTCAAAATGACCTTTTAATGCAACACTCCTTAAGAAGTCTCTCCTTGAAATGCCTCGAAGCATTTTTTTTTTTTTTTTTTTTGACAAATTGGAAAAGGTTTCTATAGGTGACCCTCTTCAGTAAACTGTGGAGTCCCTCAGAGGATGACACTGGGGCAAATGTTATTTTCTGCTTTATATGCTCCCAATGGGCCACACTGCACAGAGACATAACATTTCATTTCATTGCAACACTGATGACATGCAGCTATATCTACCAGTAAAGTCTACTGACATTTCAAACCAATGCAGTCTTACTGATTGTATAGCAGATGTCAGCAAGTTTTCTTAAATGAAACACAGATAAAACTGAGGTCCTTATCATTGATCCAGTCCTCTCTCAGTCCCAAATGTTAAAACAAATGTCAGGAACCTGAGTGTACTCATTTACACCAACTTCACTTCTGAGAAACACACTACCAAGGTCATCCAGTCATGCGACTATCTGAGAAATATTGCAAGGATACGATCAATGCTGAGTTTTAATGACATTCAAACGATCTTTCACACTTCTATTTATTCACAGTTGGCCTGTTATAATGGTCTTTTAACGGGTATACATCAGAAATCAATTAATTGACTTCAAATTGTGCAAAATGTGGCAGCGAGACTCTTTAACAAAACCAAGAAAAGAGGTCATATTACTCCAAAAATGTCTGCCCATTTATTTTAGCCTGATTTTAAGATTTTACTTATTATTTTTATTATATAAAATCCTAATGGCCTGACCCAGAATATACGTATATATGAAGTGCTGTACTTCAGAGATCTTTAGGTAGTACCTGCAGGCAGTTCTGTCTCATGCTTAAAGACAAAGTGACAACCTGCTTGAGAAACTCCAGCTTGCTGCATTAAATCACTTTTGAAGACATTATTTTTTACTATTTTTATTGAAGGTACTTCTTCCTCTTCTTCTTATTGTTTAACGCCTGCCTGTTATTCATACATTACTGTGTGTTTTATTATTGTGGTTTTATGTCTAAAGTATATTTTTATTATCACCAGGCATGCCTACTGTAGTTGCAATATGCTCTTTACCAGAATAGATATCAGCATTCGTAGATAATTTTCTCCACCCCAGTGTCACGTCTTTGCCCAAGACTCCATGGACTTCATTAAAAACTATACAATCTGTTCAACACAGCAACAACAATTATCTGTTGGTGACCATGGATATTAAGTGTTTATACACCAGTGTTCCTACACAAGGGGGACTTTGAGCAGCTACATTTTTCTTCCATATGCCAGAACTAAAATCTGCCAAGCCAAGCTCACCTAGCACAATGCATTTCAGAGATGAACTGTATTATTTTTCTATTAAAACAATTATGTTTTTATATTTTTTTTCTGCAGGTTTCAGGAGTCAAAGACTGTTTGAGCAGATGATTGTGTTGAAACCTGTTCCAACATACAGGAGGTATTTGATGATATCTTTTTCAAACCTCCACTGACTTGTTTTCATACTTTCACTTTCACGACTTCATGAACACAAAGAATGCATGTTTGAGATTTACTTTGGCCCATGATCCTTCAAAAAAACATTTCTGGACATTGCAGTGCATTATCAACAGTAATGAAAGACTAAGTACCAGCGTATACAGGAAGCCGACATGCACATACTACTGTCATGTTGCTGTTTTTCAGTTTTTCAGATCAGTTGGGAATGAGGCAGGCTGATGAAACGTGAAAAACCAGAGTGGAGTGAACCTGAAGTAGGGATCAAAAAGCGCGACAGGAAGGAAGGAACAGAAGGAAGATCAAACTGGAATTACCGTCTTGGCCATAGCATGTATACCACAGATGTGACGGAACAATGGAGCCGGGGTAGATACACTGCAGAGTCTTGATTGGTGGATAAGATGCAGGTGTGCAGGTTGCAGCAGGAGGAGGATGATTGCGTAGCCACACACACATGCACACACACACACACACACACACACACACACACACACACACACACACACACACACCCGCACATATACACACACACACACACACACACACACACATACACCAACCAACAGATAGAGACACAAACAAAAAACACATCCATCCATCCGCAGTGGAATGTTCTGAATCTTTAATGAAGCACTGCATGTAATCTTTGTAATTACTGATTTCCTGTGGACAGGCTGCTGGATCTCACTCCATTACCATTGGTGTTTTCACCAGAACACGAGATACTAACCTGTCACAACAGAATGCATGTTGAGTTTGTACCATGATGATTCATAGACCTTAAATGTGACCAAGAGAGACTGTGTTCATGTTTGTAACTACTGTTATTTGATTTTTCCGTCTCCTCAACAACATACAAATATTTTTTGTTTATACTGTGGTGATTTGTTTTCCCAATTATGTTGTGGTAGAGATCATAATCATTGGCTTGATTATGTTCACAGGCAACATCTTTCAGAATAATAAATTGTAAATTTATGTGGCATTCAGAAGTCATAGGGTGGTGTTCTGGTTGGATGGTGGGGGGACAGACTACTAACACCAATACTAATTAATATGTCGTGTCAGCTGCTGACTTGTTTTGGTATCAAACCAAGACCATGATCTCAATGTTCACCAAGCACTGCTAGTGTCTGAACAGAACTATAAACTAATAAAACTAGTAACTGATATTTTAGCAGAAAACAAATTAAATATGTTGTCAGTGAACGGATATGTTCAATATCAATAATTTAAAAACCTGCCAGATATGTTAATTAACATTTCATCATTATGTAAAATCCTTGTAGTGTCACATTTCCTTTAAAATTAATTTGCTGTTGTTAGAAATATACGGTAATAACAATAACAAGTAAGAATGTTCTTGAGGACCTGCCCCCTTCTCAGGTGGCTACAGTGGCCTATAGCCTGGGTGTGTAAAGGTAGTTTTATACTATACAACCATATCATAAAACTACACCATATAAAAATGGACAGTGTATCTGTGACGTCATCCAAAAAAGCCTCCATGCTCTTTATTCTGCATAACTTTAAGCCTTAACCCTTTGATGCCCCTTTGCACATTTTTGTGTATTTGGCTTTTACTTTCTAGCATATTTTATCATTTTTTCATGATGATCTATGCAAGATTGTGCATTTTTGAGAGTTGTCAAATTTTTTAATGTGTTTTTTATTTTTAGCCTATTGTAAACAATAGTGGACTAAAATAGACCTGTTGTTACTCCTTTGCACATAAATGTGCACATTGAAACCCATTCAAAACACTATTTTTGATTCTGCTCAAATACAAAGTATAAAACGTGTAAATTCTCATTTCTCCTCTTCATTTGAGGCCTGGAGCTTTTAAGTGTAGATTAGTGATGATTTTATGAAATATATAAAATAATAATAATAATAATAATAATAATAATAATAATAATAATAATAATAATGCATATAAATAAATATTGCTATAATCAATACATAAATAATCCAGTTTGCATGAAGTATATTGAAAATAAATCATTTTTTATGTTTTTTAGACCATAAAATGGAGGTGCATCATGACAAAAACTTTTTTTGGTTAAAAAAAGGGTTAAAAAAAAAAAAACAATTTTAAAAAATAATAATAATTTATAAGATTTTTATAACTAACCCTAACCCTAACATTAGGATTTTAAAGGGGCATCAGAGGGTTAATATAATTTGAACAGGTGAGTTGTATATAAATTCACCCTTAGTACAGTTGTCATGAACGGGGAAATTAGCTATAGAGACCAAAAGTGTTTTTTGTACCAGGCTGTAAACATGTTTATTTCTGCTGTGAAGGTGGACATTTTAACATGGGGACTTATGGAGCCAGCCCCAAGTGGACATTTGAGGAACTGCAGTTTTTGGAACTTCTGCATTGGCCAGCCATGTAGGTAGCCACTTGATTTATACGCATGTAGCTGCTGTAGCACAATTTAAATGTGTGACTGATGTGACACTGCAGCTGAAGACAGGTTTGTTTGTTTGTTTCTTCCCAGTGTGAGATCAGGCTGCAGAGAGATGTAATAAGAGATTCTCTTACTGTGTGTGTGGAAAATGTTTTCCCCATTCAGAAATGCAGATGTAAAAACTTCATTTGAATCCCAGCTAAACCTGAAAAAGTAAATTCACTTGCATGTTACACTGACTGACTGATCAATGTTGTTCAGCTCTGAACAGTAAATGATAATGAAAGATGAGACGATGCCTGTATCTACAGCTCCACCAGTGGTTTGTTTATTTCTCTTTGTGCACAGGTATATCATGGCTTTGATGGATCCAGAGGGAATAGAGGTGTAAAAATGTAAAGCCCCCCGGCCTCCACTCAAAAACATCTTTTTCTTCTTGTTCCTTTGTTGTGATGTTTGAGCTTCACTGTGCAGAATGATGTATGAGCACGCTTTGTTTCCACAGTCATCACCTGAAAAGGGAAGTTTCTCTGAGCTCACCTTAAATCTCACTTTAACACCAGCAGAATAATGTGACATCACAACTAGACAAGAGCTAGACAACTAGACAAAAGATGGTGTATGGTCCAATAGTCAAAAGATTACCTCCTAAGTCCTCTCCTAACCACTTTTCCTTGATCTCAATTGAAAACATCAAAGATGTGAAGGAAAATTCATAAGGAGTTAGCAGAAGATGACTGCAGTGTTCACAAAATCGGACTACTCTTACACTAAACTACATCATTATGTGACGTGTCTGTGGTAAAACTACCACAATAGTTCAGAAGATGGACTACAAAATGCACAGCTGAGATTCTTCTCCCTGTGTGTTCTCATGGTGTGTTTTTTTATACAGGAAATATAAACGTGGACAACCGGTGAATATGTTACTTCATTATCAAGATCAAAATTAAAATAATAAAGGATATATAATAAAGATATAATAAAGTCATAGAATGGTCGCTCACCCTCTTGTCCACGCAGATATAAACATATTAGCAAGTTATGGAAAAGATGGATGATTTATGAGTAACATTAACTTCCATGATGATCTGCAGGACGCTGGATGTCTGTCACAGATAGAGACAGTTCGACCATCACACTGAATGTGATGTTCATGTTTTATATATTCATTTGAATGGACAGGAGAACTTATAGTCCATCTAGTTATTAACAACAACAACAGCAGACAGCAAACCTGAACACCTCTGTGTGTGTTGACACAGTCAACAACAGAACACACTTCATGATCAAAGTTTTTACATCACGACAACATGTATGTTCATATTCACACGCTCTCTCTGCTGCAATCTGCATCACACTGTTAAAATACACTGATGTTATTATGTCTGGTTGTGGAATGAAATGAAATTCTTAATCATTGTATATTTATTCAATTTATTAGTTTGAACATTACATATTTTGTCAGTTAATGATGTACACCTGCTTTAGTGTTGTCATGTTTTAACATGAAAATAACAAAATACATGGATCATGACAGATGTAGCAGCTCTCAGCAGTTTTGTCCTTATTTTCCCTCTCTTTTCTTTCAATGTCACCTTCCCTCTCATCATTCCCCAGGCCACATTCCCCTAATTTTCTCCTCTCCCTATTCCTCCCCTCCATGCCGCCTGTCTCTGCGATGGTGAGGGATGTGTTGGCAACAGATGGCGTCCAGGAGGCACAAACGGTTCCTGATGGGACAGATGGGGATGCTGGTCCCATTAATACTCACGGATGGGCAGGCCGCCGCTTCGCCCAGTCACCTGCATGCATAGTGGGCGCACAGGTGGGAGGAGGAGAGATGGAAAGACAGGAATCACAGATGTTGGAGGAAAAGAAAGAGTGGAGCGGTCGTAAAATGGAGCTCTAATGACCCCACAGGGAAGTTGATTTGCGGCAGGAGCAAAATGTGATACAGCAAAGAGGACACATGAGTAATGAGGCTGCTAACATGTGGAGGGGAGGGGGCGCTAAAGGTGTAGTGACTCATCAACTTTTATTGTCCTCTATTGGAAAAGCAAGAAAATGAGAAGATGGAGGCCTCGGCACAGATTAAAGAGGTCTGTAGTTAAACCATCGAGCCTTCATCGTCAATTTAGAAACTGAGTTTGATGCTCAATAAGTTCTGTCTCAGATGAATGCTACAATATTATGATGATGTGTTTATATATGTAATGGAAACACATATACAGTATAACACCAAAGAAGAAATCACTGGAGAAGATCTTAATTATGACCTTCATATGTCATAATGATGATTTAGTCTCTGTGTGCTCTGTGTTGAGCTGGCGACTTGTCCAGGGTGTACCCCGCCTCTCGCCCAAAGTCAGCTGGGACAGACTCCAGCCCCACCGTGACCCTGATGAGGAGAAGCAGTTACAGATAATGGATGGATGGAAAATGATGATTTACTATGTCATAATTAGCTGTTGCTAAATGGTCCCATAGTATTTAGAGGGAACACAAATGGACCCTTCCTAAGTCCCGCCCCTTCCTGGTGTGCTCCAATAACAATCCGAACCTTTGCCAGCTTTCTCTCTTACTGTACTGAGATACTATGTGCTAGCTCGTCTATGTTGAAAAGACAACCAAACTTTAGAGTAGAAGACTTCATTGCACCGTGTACAACCAAAGTAAACACTCCACACACTCACACACACTCACAGGCTCATAGATAAATAATAGCAATAAGGATACAAAAGGGGATTTAAAAAAGTAGTACATTTTAAAAAAGAGGTGGTACATTTAAAGCTGCTGTTGCACTGTTCTTGTTCTTAAATGTTATTTCACCTTGAAGATATTAATGCATGTTATACAGATATATAAATAGCGATACAAAGAGATGGATTGTACATTCATCACTGAGTTGAAAGTGATGTGAAGTGAAGTGTTGTGATGATGTTGGGGCGGTGGGGGCAGTGATATGTGGAGTTCAGTTCACTGATGGCACCGGGGTAAAAACTGCTTTTGAGCCTGGAGGTGCAGGTCTTTAAGGTCCTGCAGTGTCTTCCAGATGGCAGCAGAGAGAAGAGGGGTCATGATTGAGGTGAGATGGATCTTTTTGGCTCAGCGGAGGCAGCATGATTTAAAGTGTCCTCCAGTGAGGGCAGAGGAAGTCCAATTATATTCTGGGCCATGTTTATGAGCCTCTGTAGAGCTTTCCTGTCTGCTGCTGAACTCATACAGTCACATCTTAAGTTTGTCAATGTCAGCAAAACTAATATAATAATAATATATGTCAATTATTAGCCAGTTAACCATCGTTTTCTGGCTAATTCTATTCTGTATGTGTGTGTGTGTGTGTGTGTGTGTGTGAGTGAGCGACTTGGAGCATGACAGTGCCATTGATCCTATTAGTGTCCAAAACTCTCCAACAATATCATGCGACATACTACTTCTATATTTCACATCCTTCAGTATATTAACCTCACATAGACGATGTCATCAGGACATTGGATTGGTTATTTACTCAGTGTAATGAGTATCACACCATCACCCTACCATACACATTACTCTGTGACACAGAAGAAATACAACAAATGAAACCAAGTAGCAACATCTGCCTTCTTAAGCAGTGATGAGGCACTGAATTGATGAATTTTTAACGATTTTTGAATAATTACTAGGCCAGTGTATCTTTTGGTCATGTCATTTTCTTTTCAGAAACAGGTATTTAAAAATGAAAACAGAGTGGTTGTGACACTTTAGCCTTTGTCTTGAGGATTATATCCAGTCTTAGCGTGGCCTTATTTAATTCCTTTCTAAGGATTTAAATTTTGTTTTCCAAATCTAAAATAAAAATCAAAGCACCTTTTAAATTTCACTCGTCTGTTTTTGACCATGAAAAATAAAAAAAATATAAAAAAAATAAAAATACTTGTTTCTGAAAGAAACTCAAAGGAACAAACAATTATCAACCAGATGACTCATATTCGTAATTATGAATGAGTAAATCATAAATGTAAGATACAAAAATAAGGATTATTAATGCAGTGCACTTCTGCAGTGTGTAAAGTTCTAACTGAACCCAGAACAGAAAAAAGATCAGCGTCTTCCGTGTAAATAATGTTTGCACATACAGTATGGTGTAATCATGTCAAATATTGTCTTTCCATATGAAATGTCCCAACTGGCTCAGGCAGAATGATAAAAAAAAGAAAGAAATGTAGCAGTCTAGACATAATTCTGTCACTTCAATTTCACATGGTTGGCTCAGCCAGCAGGCTCAGTCTTTCAGGAGCTAAACTGACAGCTACTGACTTGTGTGGGAGTTGGTCACATGGGTTAACAGAGGCTGTGGAAACATTTTATGTAATTTGACTTTATAAGGACTTAGTAAGTAAAGGATTTAAATAGTTCTTCCACCACTGGACAATGCTGGATTTGGGCACAATGAACGTGATGGAAAGGGGCATGAATACTTCTTACACTGAAAAGGTTGTACTCATTTCAAATCTTAGGTTTTGCATCTGTAGATCATTTAGCAAAAATTGCCTGTGAAAAGTGAGTTAACAGCTTTATGATAAACCTAGCAAAGAGAAGCTGTTAAGAGTCAGATCTGTTCAGTCTGCAGTAGATCATGCCAAGAGTTTACGGTGGACTCTGTCCCAGAAGCCCTTTCAGCAAAGAAGAAAAAAGGTGTATGAATTTCCACCTGGAACAAAGAAAGAAATATTCTTTTCATAATTTCTGATGTTGGTCTTCAGAAAGGAAAACATTTTATTCTATATTTTATTCAACATCATCTGAGAGGGCACATGAATATGTTACTGTACGTTGGGGGTCAGTGTTTCTCCTAAATTGTGTAAATGTAAAATATAATACACTCAGACACTAACTAACTTTAAATGAGTCCAAAGAAAGTTCCACTGCAATCTAAAGTAGTTTAGGACTTAAAAATTCAGACCTAAATCCCAAACAGAGAGCCTCGATGCCAGTGATGACTAAAGAGCTCTTCAGCTTGTAGGTTAAAGATTGCTTGTTTTGTTACACAGCTCTGCAGCGTGTTGTGTTTTCTGTTCCCTCACAAACAGATAAACGTGACGCAGACAGTCCATGTCTGCCTACGTACAACGAGGGAAAATACAGCTGATTACTTGTGAATGCTGTTGAGGGGTGAAAGCCAAGACCAGAGCCAAGGCCACCCCGAGCTGTGCATGAGCAGCTCTGTCCTCCAGCTACTGATTAGACTTTCAGTTCAAACCATTCCCTAAAGCCTGTCTTTGTATTGTGACAGACTCACTGGGCCTGGCCTGTGACAGTATTTACTCACAGAAAGAGTCCTGTACGAACCTTAGAATCAGCTGTTGCATGAAATGGACCATGTGTGCACCTTCATCTCAAAGATCATTTGTACCCTAATTTTAGGGTTCAGGTGATCAGAAACAAACCTCATTTTAGAGAGATGATCACCAAACTACATGTGTAATTCATCAGTTCACAGACACTTCCTGTTTCACCTCTGACCGACGATGCTTGCACAGTCGTGTGTTCACACACTTTTCCTGTGCAGTGAGGGAATATTAGCAACATGTCAGCTGGGCTCTATTTCACCGACAAGTTAAGTGATTTAGAAAATGTTGCCTTTTTAAGAACCGTGTCTGACTGATATCTCTGTAGAAAGGTATGACCTATAGCACCTGTCACTCAGGTTTGCTGATCAGTTTTAAACACACTGAAGTCTGCCTTTAACGTTATTAACACTGCTACAGTTCTGGTTCTGACAGTTCTGTTCAGTTCAGTTCTGCTTTAAGCTGTTGATGGCCACCAAGAGTCATCTTGGGCAACAAGTTTTTTTTAGCTCCAGCGTATTTAGATGTGAGTCATGTGATGAATTCAGTTTGCTTGTGTGCCCCCTTATGGCCTTAGTGAGGAAGGCAGTATCTCCAGTAACATTTACTCTCGGTAAGACTGCCTTATTATGCATCTATGACACTACATGTTTTTCTTTGCCAACATGTTGGTGCAGCAGCTCTACCCTCCCTAGTTGCACTTATTCTGACCAATCAGACTGCTCGTAATCCACCCACACCCACCCCTGTTTGGCTAAAGTTCTAACTACAAACCAAAGCTATTCTCCCAGGCAGGAATGAACGATTAGAGATGTCCTGATCGGTATCTGAGCTGATCAGGATACATTTTAATGGATCGCTTTCGGCTAAAATAAAGCTGATAAAATTCCAATCTTTTCTTCAGTGCACTCTACAGTCTGCTCACACAGGGTGCTAGTGATGCGAAGCTGATCTCTTTTAGGAAAGCCACGTTCAACTGTTCGAGCATTTTGCTGCATATGCAAGTGAAAATTTGGACCCAAGCTCTGACACAGAGGTTGGCACAATGCATGGATTGACTAAGCTTCTAAGCTGGCCAGTGCTGACTTTGGTTAAAATGCCATGTAGCAGCAGGTCATATCATCTGTCACTAATATTAATTCTGTGAGTAATTTGATAACATGTCAAAATTAAACTTGGCTGCTGTCTGCTTTATTTGATTCTTGCAAGCCAATGTCTGTACTCAACCAGAGACACTTTGCGAGGGAGGACAGTCTCTCTTTAACACCGCTCTATGATTGTTGGTGTGTGTTTTTAGTTCTTAGACATACAGTAAACAGTTTTAAACAGTCAGAGTGATTGAGTCTTCCTCTAGTAAAATGATTTAGCTGGTTGTGAATAGCCGGCTGGTGGCTAGCAAACCCAGACAGGAAAAGGACGGCAGAATATCTTCATCCCGGCATCAGCATTCTCTGCTCTGTTTATTGCATAACTCATGTTTACGTTTATTGAATAGCTTCTGCGAGATGTTTGTTGTACTTTCGGAATTTAAAGGTCAGCAACATTCACTTAGAAGGACATTACGTCCACACTAGATCTAGTACTGATTGAGTGTTTGTTGAACCTCAGCCCACACTCCATCATGCCTTTGTATGATCAGATGTGGTGGCGACATCCAAATGTGATGTCACACTGTACTCTAGTTGAACACAGTTGTTGTTGTAGTTGTACTTATTAAGTCATTTGTCTGGCTTAGTTTAGCGAGACATAAATTACTAAGGCTAATTAAAACCTTCAATAAATGTTCAATTGTGTAAGTTTACTATTATTAGTAACTAAAATTAGTGTTGCTACTATGTCTGATATGATTGTTACTACTACTATGGTAGTAGTACCACTGCTACTAATAATACTACCACAGCTTATTACACCTTTTTAGAAATTTTGAGTTATTAGCATAGAGCTTAAAGGTTCAGCTATAGCCAATTGTAGGTGCTACAGTAAATGGTAAATGCTAAATGGACTGTACTTATAAATCTCTTTTCTAGTCTTCTGAACCACTCAAAGCTCTTTTACACTACATATCTCATTCACCCATTCACACACATTCATACACTGATGGCATTGGCTGCCATGCAAGGTGCCAACTGCTCATCAGTTTTAGGAGCTAACCATTCATACACATTCATACACTGATTGAACTGTACAGCAATTTGGGGTTCAGTATCTTGCCGAAGGACATGCAGACTGGAGGAGCCGGGGATCGAACCACCGATCATCTGATTAGTGGAGGACCTGCTCTACCTCCTGAGTGTGGGGATGCTGGGGGTGTGGTTGTGTTTATTTATGTTGAACGTAACATGTGTGAAACAATCAGAAAATAACTTTTTATTTGTCCGATTCACCAGCTTCCACGATACCAGCGCTCCCTCACTCTCTTCCGCTGTCTATGTCGCTTGACCACAGCTGTCTCACTGTGGCTCTGGAAGCTTCTTGGTGTCTCTATTTTGCTTCATAGATTGCAAGTCAGACAGATGTAGAAGCTGGGTATACTAAAAAACAAACAAACAAACAAGCCAGAACACAACTGGGAGAGTATCATAGTTTAATCCATGTGGTGCAGTTTTTCAACTTTTCCAATGCATCTCTCTGTGGTTTTTTCGGCATACCCTGTGGCTGTGATTTTCAAGGACAGGAGCTCTAGGTGCAGCCAAGGGACGGAGAGTGGAGAGTCTGTTGACCTTAGCATTGGATCTCAGCTGTTTGCAGATGATATAATTAGTTTGGCTCCATCATACCACAACCTTTGGCACACACTGGGTTGGTTTGCAGCAGAATGTGAAGTGGCCTTGGTGAAAATCAGCACATCCATGTTTAATGGAGAACGGGATTACTGCTTCCTCCAGGCTTGGGGTGAATATCTGCCCCCAGTGAGGGAGTTTAGGTATCTCAAGGTTGTTCACAAATGAGGGTATGTCCGGTACGTATTGGTAAAGAGGTCAGTTGATCTAGGTTCCATCCCTCAGCTATAATCCTGAGCTTTGGGTAATGACTGAAAGAATGAGATCACAGATTCAAGCGGCCAAAATTAGGACCAACCCTTAGGGACAGGGTGAGGAGGATGGTGGTTTGGGCATCTGAGAAGATGCATCCTGGCTCCCTCTGGAAGTTTTCTGAACACAGCCAAATGGATGGAGAGCCTGGGGCAGACCCAGAGCATGCTGGAGGTATTATATACACCATCTGGCCCCAGGAAGAGTTGAATGACACCGCTGGGGAGAAGGCCGTCCGGGTTATCCTGTTTACCCTGCTGTCACTGCGACCCAGACCTGGATAATTTTCTGCGATTGGACTGAACAACAGAGTGTACTTTGAAAATGGAGCACCTTGTTCACGAATTAAGAATCAAAACAGGATTTTAGTGTTTAAGAACAAAAAAAAGCCTTCACGAGGATGCACCTATATCATAATCATAATGTTTTACATGAACCACATCAATGCTGCATAGAAAACATATTTATAACACTGTTTCCTCTCAGTTCAGCCCTTTAATCCAATCTGAGTTTAACCAAACTATTTTCTCTCCACAACTGTCTCAAAATAGAACACAGAAACATTCAACTAACAATTTGAATTTGGACTAAGGACACCGTTACTGTGAGACAGCTGGACTGTGTGTGGATTATCTCTGTAAACATGGACTGTGCTCTGTTTGCACTATTGAAGTCCTGTCTCAGTTAAACTCTTCTACTAAACATTTCATGGATCTGTTTGGGACATGTGACTTGTCTCACTGTATATACAGCATTTGGACTCTTAGGGTTTGAAACTACAGTTCGGACTTTGAATTTCCTGTGACATTGTAATTGCAACATGGCTGCCAATGTCCTGAAATGGACAAGCTTCACACGAGTCTTTGTAAGAAATCCCAGTGTTATAGTCCATTTAGATAAAAAGTACAGGTGAGAAATGCTGGGTTGTACAACAGTGTGAGGTTGCCAAAATGCAAACTGTCCTGAGTTTTACGTAACACTTATCTGTGCGACGTGTCTGAAATGAACCCACTCGAGGGTCAATGAAAGGTGCAATTTATCTCAGTGAATACTCGATGTAAACATTATGTTATGAGCAAAGCAGTGAGAGAAAATCATTTCATAAACAGTGTCATCTGGTTCAGGGATTTTAAACCACTGTCTTTATCTTGAATTATAGCAACAGGAGCATTTAGAAAGACCTAACCTCTCATAAACTTTTACTTCAGACATTCAGTATTGACATTATTTGCCGTGCAGCAATAGCCAAATTGAAAAAAGGAGGTTTTTGAGATCAGTTTGGAGGTGATGACTCTTTTAAGGTTCTTAAATTATAGACAGCTCTTTCAGCTAAACGCATCATAGTTCAGTGTGATATCATGTTAGCATTCATTTTACAGGTATTTGGTCATAAAACAAAGCACTGGACAAATTAAGTTTGACCTGATAATTTTGCTAGAGGAAAGTGTGAGGGGACAAAGTTTTTATAAGTCATCCTCAGGGGATCATAAATGTCTGTTCCAAATTGAATCTTAATCTCAGTCCAGTAGTTTTTGAAATATTTCAGTCTGGAGCAAAGTGGTGGACTGACAGTCCTGAGAGACATGCTGGCAGGACGGCTTAAAAACATGACATGAAACATATTGACTGTTTGAACAGTGAAAGTCGACTCATGTCTTGATCATTTTGGAGGATTTGGTGGACTGACCTTCATCAGAGCATGTATGACATCACTGAGGTCTCTGTTTAAAGGACACATCGTGCAATCAACAGACAACAGGAACACTACACCGGACACTGCACCAACTGAAGTGATCTAAATGGGTTTCGGGCAGGGACACATTTCCTGACATCCTGAACAAGGGACTAAACAGAGCCTAAACAAAGTATATGTCAATTCCAGTCCTGAAAAATAATTTCCTGTGATTTTAAAACAGATTTGTATGAAATCACACGGCAAAAACATTTGCAGTACTTTGTTGATAAAAACCCATCCTTCAGCTCACACAATAATATTTTATATTTGCAGTAGCTGTACAGACTGCTGAAGGCTGAGATGAGAATAGAAGCGAAGCAACATGAAGTGATGCCTGCTTTCTGAAGGATGCATGAAATGAAAAGATATAAAGGACTAAAGGATGTTCTGTTTGTATGTGGACAGGAGTGTAAATATATATATATATATACACACACATATATATATATATATATATACACAGTGGTGGCCAAAATTATTAGAACACTTGGCATACTTAAGTTGTTTTTGTTGAATTGGTCACCCATACCCATAAAACGAATGAAATATCTACAATGTCATCATTATGCTCTATAAACCATAGAATAGAGCCATCATAAGGAGATTTAGGTCATTTTCCTTAAAAAAAAAAACAAACAAGTTAGGCCTGTAAAGTACACTTTAGACCACCATGATGCTACCAATTAAATATTTAAATATGTGATCCACAGACCACTGACTGCCCGGCACATCATGTGTATCATGGTCAGTTTATGGGCTGTCCGTGTTCTTGTCTGTACTTGTGTCCTTGTGGATGTGTGAAACATCATGAGTCAGCCCAAATACTCCCCCAACACAAACCCCAAATTCAGCCAAAGTCCAAACTTTTATTGACAATGCTCTGGAATCTGATTTGTGTGTGTGGGGACTCACAAAGAATGATCCCAGCATGCATTTCCTGTCGATCAGCAGTGACAGTGAAGAACACGAGTGAAACCCACCATTGTGAATTTTTCTATTCTGCAACTATATCATTAAATTATTTTTTTCTTTTTTTTTTCGAGAAATGAACTGCTTAGATTTTGATGTGGTGAATTTGTCAAAGAATAATAGACACCTTCTGAGTTGAGTCTAATATTTGATGCTGGCACATTGGTTCAGCTGCAGGTAAAGTTAAAGCAGCACTAATCAGTGCTGTTAGCCATGCTGGCAGCATAGCACTGTTGTTGTTGGTCAGCTGTTCCACCAGTAAACTGAAATGTTTCATCAACTACTGGACAAATGAAGATTAAATTTTGTAGAAACATTCACATTCCACAGAGGATGAATCCTAATAATGTCATGAGGCCAGCGCCATGACAGTTTTTATGTTATGTTTGTCTGTATTGTTTGTTTCTGTTCTGTCACTGTCTCTCTACCTGTTTGTATGTCTATCTCACCTTCCCCTCCCCCTTGCACTCTGTCACCTCTGCTGGATCTGCCTACCTCCCACTCCACACCTGCCCTGCTGCTGCAATCAAGCCACCTGGTTTCTATCAGCTCATCACCCAGTCTGCATTTAGTCCTTGTCCCTACCTTCAGTCTCTGCCAGGTCGTCACTGATGGTTTGTCACAAGAGGAGTTCTAGCCAAGCTCAGCCTTTGAACCAGTACTACTCTGTTGCTAGTCGGTTTGTAATTTAAACCTGTTTTCTTTTGTTCAGTTCCTGTCCTGCTTGCCTGCCTGCCTGTCAGCCCAGCCATCTCCTCAAGCCCTCCTGCAGCTATTTCCCCCCTGGACCCACTCTCCAGCCCATCACTCCCTTGGACCAGCACCCCTCCTTTCCCACACCTCCCTTATCACAAATAAACTTTTTCTTTTGACAGTTGGTGTCTCAATTTGGGTTCTCTGCTTAGTCATGACAAATAACTTGGCAATCCCCCCATTTGTCTTCTAGCGCCACCAGCAGGTTGACACTTTTTGGGTTTAGAGACACAAAATTTGTTTCAGACATTCATGGTGCCCAGAAGATCCTACTGACTGTTCCTCTAGTGCGGTGTGTAATACACACATTCATGTTCCCCTCAGGATGAATTGTAACAACATTGGTGATCCCTTATCCCTTAGCTCAGCTCAAAGGTTAATATTTAGATGACTAAACATCTGAAATATATTGAAATATGAAGAGAATGTAATGAACGCTCAGTTCATTATTTGCCACATTAAATGTCAAAGAAAGTATTTGCACTTTAATTTTAGTGAAGCTTCTTTGTGTCACCAGAACACTTTAACATATAATTAGTGAGCTTCACCCACTCTCTACTGAACACTGTCCTCTAACTTCTACCTCGATGAGAGTGATGAGAATTGCAAAGATTAGAGGTCTGAGTCCAGAATAAATGTCTAGACTGCGTCTCAGCAGCGATCCTCAGCACAATTGCTCACTTTCCAGAATTGAATGTTTGATTAAAGACAACAAAAACACATCCAAACTAGAGGAATTTGTAAGAGCTCTTCAGATATGATGAAAATCCATCAAACATCCCACAGGGCAAGAAACTGCATCTACAAACCACCAATTAATGCCTCCTTCCTATCGCTGTCAAACTGGAACATTTAAAAAATCATTAGGAGTGAAGAGATGGTGCTCACATACTCGGGTACTAACGGACAAACTCTTAAAAGTGGTATATAATGATTTATGCAGTGTGTGCCACAGAGAGCCGCGAGCCGACAGATTCCCATCCAGTGGCTGATCGCAGTGATCGAGTCTGGTTAAAGGAATAGTTCAACATTTGGGAAACAACACGTCTTTGCTGTCTGTTTGAGAGTGAGATGTTGAGACTGACATCAATCTCACCACTGAAAACTTCACCTCCGCACACAGCTGCAACCTCCGAGTCGTTTTTTCGACAGCAACCTCTTCTTTGAACACCAACCAGATCACCAGAGCTTCCTTTCTCCATCTAAGTAACACAACTCTCTCTGCCCATCACTCCTTCTCTGCTGCTGAAACTGAGACTACTGCAACAACCTTTTTTTATGGCACATCGTCCAAAGAAAACGTCCATTATTTATATTTTTATATATATATATATATATATATATATATATAATTTTATATATCCAGAACCCTGCTGCTCCAGCTCCCGTGATCTGTCCTCGTCAGAATTTCTGATCAAATCTCTCCATTTTAGAGCTGATTTTTATTTATGTGACAAATCTTGTGTGTTGTATATTCTTAACTCATGTAAAGTGTCTTGAGTATCTTGAAAAGCGCTCTATAAATAAAATGTATTAATCTATGTTATGTTTGTGTGATCTTTACCAACACCCCTACAGCTCAGTACTTAATAATGAACTCATTAGCTATTTTCTTTGCTTACTACGTGCAGAACACAAGGTTAAAACAGCTGTTTGTAGTTTTAGGGGAGTTACGTGCTCACAAAAAAGTTTATCCATCTCTTATCGCATCTTTGCTGGTTGTCTGACAACCTCATGGGTTAGGGAGTCACTGCTATTCATGAAGAAATAGTTCTGTTTGTATACTGACTAAATAAAGAGATATAATGTTTGAACGAGATATAACCAGGGAATGATGTGCAAGCGGCAACCTTTGTGGTTGTGACGTAAAGCCAATGCAAAGTGCCAAAAGCTGCAGTTCCTCAAATGTCCACTTGAGGCTGGCTTCAGAATATGTCAGTCTCCTAAGGCCCCTAAGACTAAGTCCATGTTTTACGCATCATTGAATTCAGCAGTTGTATTGTTTGATTTGAATGAAAAACTGCAGTTTTTATAGATCCCACATTTAGTGTGCACACATACTGCAGGCTATTATCAGGCCTTCAAGTTGTTCTTGTACTAGTACATTTACAGAAGCAGCTAAAATAAGCAAAGGCTGATGTAGAGCTCAGTTAAAACTATGAAACTTGGTTCATTTAGAAAAAGTTACTTCCAAAAAATGATGCAACTTTTCCACATTATGTTTGTATTTGCAACCCCGGCATCATCCTCGTTATCGAACTCTGACTCATAACTTGAAACAATGTGCTGCAGAGAGTGGATTTACATCTGATTGGTTCCATCATTGATCATTCACTTCAGGTGTTCATGTTTGAGTGAGTGTGAGAGTGAGAGAGAACATCACTCCCAGGTTGTATTTGTATCTCGATGGATTAAAGATTAATGCGTTGGCCCTTGAGCACACTCTGACTTCACATACCTTATACTGCAGAAAGTTTGGAGCTGTACTTGGAGAGGTTTCACTAACTTTTTAAACAAATGATACATCACAGCAGGTTTTAGTGTTCCTCTCCAGCCTTCAAGCCAATCTGTTAATACATTATCAGCTGATATTGTTTGTTGTTGGATCAGAAATAATGGGACTCATTAAACAGTCCAATCCCACCTTTGGGTTTTCTGGAGTGAGGCTTCGTGTTTCTGTATTTAGACTCCAGGTGTGAATGCTGAGCCGAGCTGAGCTCGCATCACTATCTGAAAATGTGATGAAACACACCAAAACACATTTTCTGTTGGTTGTGGTATTGCTCTTTTTATATTCATGAAATATGCATCTTGGTGACTTTCTTCCATTTTTTAATTCATGGCACTTTTACAGAGTCAAACATGATGGTGATGCAAAGAAAAGAACAACAGTCGATGACCCTTACAAACCAAACCAACAAAGGATAGAACTGAAAAAACACAGTATGAGTGACGGCAGTCCTGCATGTTATTATAGAAAAACCATCTCAGCTGATTGGACTGACTCCTCCAGCCTGCCTGAGGGTGTATGCGCTCAGAACAACTGATTGATTGAATTACACTCCATAACACTGTTTTTACATCATGTGGAAAGACAGGAGAAATGAGCTTCCTGCAAGAAATACTGTTCCTCTCAGTTTCCAGGGCAGAGGGCTGCCAAGTTAGCTGTAAAGCACGAACAAAAAACCAAAAAACATTATAATGCGTAAATAGTTCAACATTTTGGAAAATTCACTGATTAGTTTTTATGGTGAGATGAATATCAGTCTAGAGGTGGAGACCGGATGAAGCTTAGCTTAGCATGAAGATAGGAGGGCGGGAGGGGTGTCTAAACCACTCCCCAGAAATGTCCAATTACACCCCAGCATTCATAGTTTGGAAGGTTGAGTATCTTTAAAAGTAAGCCGCTAATGTTAGCATGCCGTGTTTACTAGTTACCTACAGGGTTGAGTTAGCCATGAGTGAGCATATCAAACTATATGATTATGTGGGGGTTATGTTCAGAACTGATATCAGAGTTTAAGGTAACAGGTAATATGCCAGAAAGAAACATTACTGTGCAATGAAGAACAATACAGTTCTTTTATTTGTTGTTTTTAACTGATGACTTTGTGTTTTTTTTGGCTTCAGCTCATCATTTTGAATCATTACAGAGCATTCACTACCATGATGCCATGTATCGAGCCTAAGTTAGCTGAAAAAAATCGAATTTTGAAACCAACTGCCCAACCAAGACACCAGGTTAGCTTAGACATTAGTTAGCTTTAGAAGTATGCCAGGCTAAGCTAAGCTAACAACATACAGACGCCAGCTCTGCACTGAACAAACAGAAAAGTGAATTTTCCCCAAAATGTTGACTCAGCACTCTTTCACCTTTATTTTTTTTCAGGTGTGACATGAGAACAAATTATTCACTGAACACGTACAAAATCTTGAAAAGTAAGCAGATTTACGTTGGCTCCAGAGAACATAAATGCACAAATAACCATATTCATAATAATAATTAGAATAATTATAATAATACAAAATAGAAGAGATGGAGGAGCCGTGGGGAGGGTTCCCTGCTACAGAGCTGCCTAGCACAGTAATACTGTTAGAGACTGTGACACATTGTGCTGTACAGGCAGACGGACAAACACACAGACAGACAGACAGAACACACACTATAATACATTCTGGAGTAAAAACACTTCATAATTGTCATCATGCAATAAAGAATAACAGCTACATGGTCATTATCTCAATCATTATCAGATACATATCAAATATAGACATTTCTTAACAAATATAAAGTTATTGCATTTTCATTATTACTTCATATAAGACACTATATGCAAGGCATACTGTGGAAATCTTCTCTACCCAGAGTACACTGTGGGCAGTGACTAGCTGATTGTCCTTTTGTTATTAAATGGCTTCATATGTACAGACAGGAAGCATCCCTTTTTTTGTTTTTCAGAGCTACTGGCCTCACATGAAGGGAGCCGTGATCTAGACTTCATCTTTTTTATCAGCACGGACCGTTCACCTGCTGCAGCCGAACGTCCTGGTAGAAGTGGTGCTCATGAGACACTCACACATTAGATGATGTCACTGCAGATACTAATTAAGATTCATGTAGGAGATGCATGTTAGACACATGGTCTATTATTAGTCAGGGGTAAACAGTATGTCCTCTGTGGCTCTGAGAAAATAACACTACATCCTTTTCTTCACTGTGTAACTTTGTGTGAGAGCTTGGTGAAATAAAAGTCTGAAAGACAGACGCTGAGCTGGGCTGACTGCTGTTGGACTAGTCAGTAATATTAGCTGGCTGCTATGTCTTGTGTTGTTGACCTTGTTGATGTTTGGCTGTTAGCAAAGTTGTCGACTCGATGCAATCAGAACAAATACACGTGTACAGCTGTTCATATTTACCACAGTGGGATTACACTGTTGCTTTAATCTAAACAGATATCTGCATATGAATGGAGAACCTGTAGCCAAGGGAGCAAGCTTTTGCCACCAGAAGTGTTCTGGTTTCTGTTTGTACATGTTTGAGTGGGCTTTGGTTACACGCAAGTAAACAGTCCATGTGAGGGGAAAGAGGAGGAATGCACTGGTTAAAAGATGGAACCCATCGAGACAATTTAGCTTTTTATTAGCTTTTTTAAAGAGTCAGTGGCATTCATATGGAGATACCTGCTCACAAAGATTATCACTAATGTGTCTTTCTCGCCATTCTTGCATATCAAGTTGTCAATCAGACTACAGAGGAAGTATTGGGCTGGATATCTGTTGTCTGTCTACACCGGAAGCCCAGAAACATTGGCTGTTGGCACCAGAGGCTGATTGTCATCAGATGATAGCCGATGGGTTCTGAGACTGTGTTGAGCTTGGGTTTGGAGACTGTAACAAAAAGCCTGCCTTCCAAAGCAGGGATATGGACTAAGAAACGGTGCCGGTGTTTATCAGGCCATGAGGATCTAATACAGGGGCTGTCAAGATGTTCAGGTCTCTGCTAAAGTCTTCTGACTTTATGGACATGCAACGCTAAATTAGCGGAGTACCCCTTTAACTACAAATCATGCATGCTTACCATTCCTGTCGAGCATCTTCCAAAGCCTACCATCAGATTTAAAATGGTTTCCTCACTTCCAGACAGCTATTGGTTTCAATTCATTTCAGTACGCTATTAAAACAACTTGTAGAGTTGTAAAGGTTGAGATGGGCGATCCATCTCAATGAACATTTTAATTTGGGTCTTAAAGTTAAATGGTCATGTGTTCTGCAGCTGCGAGCGGGGACTTAATCTCTTGTTGCATTCATGGACACTGTGACATGTGGTTTGGCTGCTGAACTACATATTTTTCATGCAAAAATAACCACACTTTCCTTTCATACAGTCTTTGCCTACTGGATTTGATTTCCTGATAACATACTGGAGCACGTCAGTGCTGACCATGAGCTTTGAAGCAGAGCTGGATGCACCATTGAGTTTTGAATCACAGTCTCACAGCCTTATTAGCAGCTGGGGAAAAATTGTGTGTGTGTGTGTGTGTGTGTGTGGGGGGGGGGGGGGGGGGGGGGGGGGGGGGGGGGGGGGGGGGGGGGGGGGGGGGGAATAAAGGGCGTTTAACGTGGAGGACTGGTGGACTCACTATATGAAGCAGTGACTTGATTTTTAAAGCTACAGTGCTTACAGGATGAGTTGATGGACATAAAATAAAATTTCATAGATAAATCATTGAAGTCGTTTAACAAGCTTGAATGCCAATCAGTAGTTAATAGTTTTATCTTCTCAGAAGTGAGGAATTACTGCAGTCCACAGTGACAGATTGTTATGAATTTGGGTTTTGAACTGTTAGTCGGACAAATCAAAACACTGAAAGACCTCATCACAGGCCTGGGAGAGAGGTTCCAAATCTATTTGGCTTGTGACCTTTTAAAGCAAAGTAATATCTACTGAAGACTCCAGGTTGGGAAGCACTGTGAAAAATATGAAATCCATCTATGTATTGTTGTTGTGCTTTGGAAAATGCTTGTAGTTATCAGGCTATGGTGCAGAGTAACACTGATACGGTCTTTAAATGCCTCTTTTTTCATGCACACAGAATATTTTTATAATATATTGATACTTTATGAGCACCACATCAGCAGGTTACCATGGCATCAGGTAAGCTGACTGAAATTTTGGTCCTTGATCATCATTTAAGCTCTGATCTGCTTCACTATGCTGCTGTGAAACACAACAGAGCCCGGCTCCCTTCAAATTAGAACTTTTTGATTGACTTTTGGACTCTTTGTTTGTTTGGGTCAGTACTTTGGATGCTGGATTAGTTTAATCTGAGCTGGCTCAGTCCATGAGCATGGCACTAACACTGCTGAGGTTAGAGGTTCAAACACTAGGTCCATATACACCTCACATGTATATACATACATGCACATGCGGTACATGTGCACTTACTGGAGATTTGGAAAGTGTCACTTGGATGCTGATCACACTCCATCTAACATGTTTCCACCGAACAGAGAAGTCTGGATTCAGTGACACCGTCTTTGTGTGTGAGTACGTGTGGAAGTGTGTGTGACCGAGGGAATTCTCTGGTAATTTGTCAGACAGATGTGCTGCCAGACAGGAATGTTTTGTCCTTGTCTGTCTCCGAAATCCGATCGGGCACACACACACACACACACACACACACACACACACAAACACACACACACATACATACACACACATACATACACACACAAAGGCTCAGACAGAGTGAGTCATGAAATTTACATTCCCACCTAACAGCTTCAGAGGAAAGCTTGATGCTGGGAAGAAGGAAAAACACTGCTGGTATGAAGTCAGACGCTGCTTAAAAGGTCACACGTACACACACACACACACACACACATTTCAGTAAGTTGTCCACTGAATAACACTGTTCATACAAAAGCTTTCCATATTAAGAGCTTTTCCACCACCTTGATTGTTTGACACGCAGGTGAGTCAATACGAATGATTGTCAAAAAGGCTTTGCCGCCGCTTCTTCCTGGTCCATGACCACCTGAACACACTCACCTCATGACATCCCCGTCATCCAAGGAGAGAGGGTGGGTAACTTTGGAACACTCAAGAGTTAGTGGGGGAGAGGCCGAGAGGGGGTAAAAAACACTTTTTAGAGGTGGTGGAAGACAGGGGCTGAGGTGATGAGCAGGCCCAGGAGGAAGCACAGGCCGGGAGGCAGAGGTGAAGGCAGAGAGCCCCCGGATGACTGGATGGAGGAGGTCTTGATCTCAGAGGCGAGGAAGGCAGAGAGGGGGACGTGGGAGACCAGCGTGGGGCTGGCATAGTTGATGAGGGAATCGATCTTCTCGGCCTCTTTACTGCAGGCTTCAATCTGGAAAACACAAGAGTGTCATTCACCTTCACCTTGTTACGTGTATGAATATGTTCAGTTACATGTTGGTTGTAGAATGTAATTCATACGATTTGGCGTGAATTCATTCGATTCCCAATTCCATCCCACATTGCTGCGAACACGTTGGGTCAGATTCAAGTGTTTTACAGGAACTGGACAAGGGCTGAGTTCCAATCCTTTGGAATTCTCTTTTTCTTTCTGAGTAATCTCCCTGCGGGACTGCATAGGGTAGTTTCCAGAATTTTATCCGGAACATTATCACATTGTTTAATGTTGGGTTTTTAACATCTGAGACAGTGAGTCGCCCTTCAGACACATTTGAGACAACTGTGCCCACGCAACACTTTGTGCATTCTTGAATGGAGTGAGGTAGATGAGTAGTGTGTTTTCTCTTTAACTTCTTTTTTTTTTTTTTTTTTAAATATTTTTCTTTTGGCCTTTTTATTGCATATTTCATACATATATATTATATTTTATTTTTATTGCTAAGCATATTCATGGATTCTTGGATATTCATTATGGATATCGCAGAAATTGAAATTGTACGCCAAATACACAGTATGTGTATCATGTCTGTGTGTCCAGACTTATGACTGAGAACGATCTAATGAATATAAAATCATTACTTCATATGAACTATCTGCAGTTCTTTGTTTAAATTTTCATTTATGGTGATGAATCCTCAGAATTCCAGAACATACTGTGTATTTCTGAGAAACAGTAATTATGTAATCACAGGAAACATTTCAGCAGCTTTTTTCCAACGAACATGAGACGGAGCAAACACATGTTTCAGTCACAATACCAAAAACATTAATGTGGTCATCTTATGTTCAAATTCACTTCAAAGTTAACCAATGCTGAATCCTTTCGCGAGCCAGACAAATTACCACTCATATATGCATGCACTTTCCTTGTCCAGCATTTTTTCTGTCTACTCCTCCAGTCACTCCTTCAGAATCTGAGCAGTCACCTTGGTTCCCTGCAATGGCATCCCCGAATACTTAATACAGTCCAGGAAGGCTGATCCTCCCAATCGATCACTGCTGCATTCGTTCAGATCTCAAGATCTCAGATCCACGTCATCTTGTCTCAAGTAACTGGAAGTTTTTGATGGGTCCATCTTGGCCAGGTACTTCGGTGGATTCCCCACCAAGGCTTCCCCACAACAGATCGAAGAAGTACAAGAGTTCACTCCTCACTCACAAGCTTTAGTTTTGTTAATAAATCATTTAAACATATCTAGTTGATGGTGTTTTCCATGCTAGTGAATTGAAGTTTTTAAGCAGTTTTAGGAGCAGGACCCACAACCGTGCCACTTCTGACATTCCTACAAATACCCTCCTAACCCTCTCGTCCTCTTTCACTCTCATATCCTGCACCCCTCCCTCTCTTTCCTACTCTCCATGGGGTTCTGAGGGGGTCCGTTGTGCCCGGTGGCTACAGTGGATTCCTCACTGAAGCTTCCCCACAACGCAGCAACAGATGGAAGAAGTTCAAGAGTTCATGCTTCACTCGAGGTCTTTAGTTTTGTTGATAAATCATGTAGATGTATCCTGTTGATGTTGTGGTCCATGCTAATGTAATGCTACTAAAATTCAATATTCCATCTGATTTTAGACTGTGTGAGGATTTCATGGAGAATAATTCACATGACTTTCTGCATGGTTAAGAAGGAGTAGATCTGAATAGATGCTGGGCGTCTGATAACAGTAACGCTCAGAGGCCTTTCCTGTTTTGGCACTTTAACATGTACGAAAACAACCAAAAAATGGTGGCACACAGATCATTCCCACACATAAACACTTCAGATGTTGCTGGCTTAGTGTGGAAAAGCCTTTTTCAATACACCAAGTTTAAATGAGGAGGTATTAAGTTTAGCACAGCGGTCCAAACCCACAAGGACAAGAAGACTGGAGCTCAGCTCGGTTCCAGTGGTTACGCTTCGACACAACTGAACTTTGCTGTACTGTCATAAAATAATCTCAGATCAGCTGCTGAGATGGTCCTCATATTGAAGACAGCTTTTAGTGTCCCATGACCTTTTTTTAAAGAATAAAATGTGGCGCCCCTGGAGCTGACCTGATAGACCGTGCACCCCAGAGTCCCTACCACAGCATCACTGCTTTTATCCCCTCTCTCTGCCCAGTTTCCGATCTATCTGTCTCTGCCCAGATAAAGGCAGAAACATGTAAGTAAAATGTCAGATTATGTTTTAGTGTGACGTGTGCAAGGCTTTTAACCTAACCTTGTCAAGTTGCTATTTGTCACAGGAATATATTGAGAGCAGTGAGCATACAGAAGATTTCAGATTGGGAAAATTCTTCTTTACCTCATGATTCAGTTTGTGGGTTGCACTTTTACATAAAACGATTTTATTTTGAGTTTCATTTAGGCAACAAACTACAAGTGCACAGCGTGCCGTGCTCAGATGTGATGTATAAACTTTTGTGTATTGGCGCTGGCTTCATAAACCTGAGGATAAATATTACTTTACTTCTCAAACAAGTGGGAGAAGCTGTTGCTTAGTAACAGCTGAAAACTAAAAGCCTACCAAAAGAAGCTTCTCATCACCACCGAGACTGTTTGCTTTGTGTTTTTTCTTGTTTATCCTTTTCTTTTTTCTTCAGTTGCTCTTCCGTCGAAATCCAATGCCATTTCACCATGTGAGGGAATCATTCGGCCTCTTCATACTTCAAATTGTTTTCTTCACAAAAATGTTTAATTCGTTTCATGAATTATTATTCAATTGCAGTATTTTTCAGAATCAGGGCTCCGTTGTGGCTCTAATAAATCAGTTCATATCGTTTCAATCAAGGGTCATGACTTACCTGTACTCTTCTCTTTATTTCTGTTTTGTCAACATGATTTTTGAAGTATAAAAGTGTAAATGATAAATTGCAAAAGTGTCAGGCGTACAGTTCTGATTCATTATTGCCACGGCCTTGAAAGAGTGAAGTTAGAGAATAACTGCAGGTTGGAAGTCAAGGTGGACGTGAATCTGCTCTGACTGCGAGACGAGATTGCTGGAGGGGGAATGTAGACATGTTTTACTTTTCATCCTAACAGGAAAACAGATTGTATCAGCCCATTTGAATATCTTCCGCATTCAGACAGCATGTGGATTGGGAGGAACAAACCCGTGGAGGCACGGGCAATACAAGCAAACTGAAGCACCGAAATGAGTGAAAATCAAGTTGCACAACTCCGTTCCCATATGCTACGTTTATTCCTAAAATGTTTTCAGCTAAATTACTGCTCTGATGGAGGCAATGTGGCTGAAAACATCTGGGGGAATAAACCCTGCATATGGTCGGAGCTTTGTTTTCACAAAACATGAACCACATCCATCAGCATTTATATTTCTGTCAAGCTGCTGCCAACACTAAACACTGATGCATGTTTTATGTCTTTAAGGCCTGTCCTGGTATTTATGTACAATCGGTATCTGGAGAAAGAAACACTGCAGGTATTAATGCACGCATACAAATCAGGATCGGAATGCAACAGATACAGAACATCTTAACATTATTATAAGATCTGTCCAACAAGTTGCATTTCGTTGTCTCAGTACTTGTACTTTGGGCAATAACAATGAAGTTGTATCTAATTTAAAGAAAACTCATTATTGTAAAACTCGAGCCAGGGTCAGTGGTTTTGCCAGATGACCCTGCTGGCACCACAGTGATTCATCAACAGTGCCAATGCTGGTCTGAACCTCTGAGTCAGCAGGGCTACAGACACTCAATGTGAACAGACCGTCTGTCCTTAACTTACAAACACCCCGAACACATAGCACAAGTCGACACTGAGGAATAGGTCAAGGGTGTATCCTGTGCCACTGTAGGCTGATGCATGTTAAGATGTCTAGTGGCCTGGGCGTCCTGTCGCATGTCATATGTCCCTTTATGACAGCACTCCAGTGTCTTCCCTCTTATAAAGGTGCTCAACACGTTCTCACTTCCAACTAATCAAATATGGCAGCTTGGTGAGTAACCCTACCATTCAAGCCATGTAGAATTGGTTTTGCACATGCAAGGCTCCATGGTCAAGTTAAGAACAATTAAAATGCAATAATAAATGTGCAAACTCCGGTTAGACTTTCAAAATAAAGCTTCTTGAGTTTAGGTTTAGGGAAAGATCGTGGTGACAAAAAGGACGTAACGTAAGTAACGTAACTACGACTGTCTCCACATTCAAACTTTCTTACGTCACCTGACATCAAAGGAATAAATGTTATTTAGCAATAATAAGAAAAGGTTCCTGCTGTGAAGAACAGTACAGCATTGGACCCACATGACATCACAGTCCGTCCTTTAGTTCTGCTGCTATAGGCTTAGACTGCCGGGGGACTTCCCATGATGCACTGAGCTCTTCTCTTATTCTCTCGGCCTTATGTCTCATTAATACATATTACTAACTTATCTTCACCTGAGTTTTCCTGCCTTCCCATCACACAGGTTCTCATGGACCGTGACTACACCTAAATCAGGGATTGGTTGAGCCTGCTGCTGTGGTCCTTCTTAAAGCCCTCAAATACTATTGATATTATTATCATTATTATCACAATAACTCGGGTGGCACGGTGGTGCAGTGGTTAGCACTGTCTCCTCACAGCAAGAAGGTTCGTGGTTTGAACCTCGGCTGGGGCCTTCCTGTGTGGAGTTTACATGTTCTCCCCGTGTCTGCGTGGGTTCTCTCCAGGTACTCCAGCTTCCTCCCACAGTCCAAAGACATGAACCGTAACAGTTTAAGTGGTTGTAGGTGTGAATGGTTGTTTGTCTCTATGTGCCCTGTGATGAACTGGTGGCTTGTCCAGGGTGTACCCCGCCTCTCTCCCCAATGTTGGCTAAGCTGACATCCATCATGGACAACAAATTTTCCCGTTGTGGGATAAATAAAGAATAATCTAATCTCTAATCTAATCCCAACTCAGCTCGGATAGACTCCAGCTCACTGTGACCCTGATGAGGATAAGCGGTTACAGATAATGGATGGATGGATCACGATAACTCATATTTTTATTATTATTATTATTATTATTGCTGCTGTACATCTTTTGTCTCTCTCTCTCGCTCTAAACTCGACCAGTCACTGCAGATGGCTGTCCACCATGAGCCGGGTTCTGCTCAAGGTTTCTGCCTCTTAAGAAGTTTTTCATCGCCACCATCACCAAGTGCTTGCGATCGTTGGGTCTCTTTAAATAATATGATAAAGAGTATGGTCTAGACATGAGCCAGGAAGCGAGGCAAGACACCGGACAGAAAGAAGCTCACAGCCAGTAATTTCTTAATGATCGTGGTTGATCATTTCAAATGCTCTTTACAGTAAAATACTGTTGCATGAGGTTGCTGTGTCTCTCGCTCGATTCACTGGGACAGAAAGACCTTGAGCTAAAAAAAGACAGGGACACTGACAAACAGAAATATCTGTGCCGTCATACCTGTACGTTCCTCCCACAGGCCTTGATGTTTTAATTCAACTGTCAGACTGAGCCGATTTCCTTAGAAACGGCACGACTGATACATCCTTCGTTAGTGATAGAATCCCTCTGCAAGAATCTTGTGGGAATTATGTTTTCTGTGATGCTGTGTATTTAACGGGGGACTCCTGCATGTTGTTCAGAAAAGTGTCAACTAAACAATAAATTAAAAGGAGATGACTTGACATGTTGAGTCAAAGTACTGAACGTGTTCAAACTATTCTCAAGGTTCTTTTCATGTGAAAAGGCTTTTGATGTTGGAATTTACTGATTTAGTACTTACTGTTTCTCTCCTCTGAGTGCAGTTTTACTGTTTCATTCTCTCTTGATGTCCTCATTTCTTTCTTGTGATTCTTCCGCCACACATTCTACCAGCGGCTTTTGTGTGAAGCATGTTCAATGCTTTTGGGCATGAACTGATTCTGGTCTAAGATTAGATTCGATTGCTACCAGCAGCAGCGGTTAAACACCAGCCTGAAGTTGCCTCAGCTCCAGATAGAGTGCAGCTGTGCTTCACTGATTTTAACCCACTTACTGGGTGACACACATAAACCTCTTCCTATTACAATAACCTGACATGATCCTTCTTTGTGACTTGAGGCTGAAATCTGGGCTGAAAGACAGTTATGATCACTTATCAGATCACTTCTCTTAAGACCACACGTCTGAATAAATGCCAAAGTCACCTTTATATCTTGGAATCTTACAAGGTGGGACCTGCAACATTTCCATAAAACATTCAACATAGCACAAGTCTGAATTGAATGCTGTCATATTAACATTCAGACTGCAGCAACACAAGGTTATAAACTCAAAGAGAGTACTGTACTGAAGAGTACTGTAATGAATTTATCACTTCCCTCATACACAACGAAAATAAAACCAATAAAGCAGGAAACACCATTAATGAGCCAATTTTCATTTTTTAATGAGACTCGCCCCTCACGTTGCAAAAGGGGTTAAAATAATCAGAGTAATAATCAGTTAATAATCCCACACCTTCACCGTCCCTCCAGTCTCCAGAGCTGCACACACCCATAAAATACTGTGCTGATAGAGAAACCTTTGTCAAACCGATGCTGACAGCTGATGACCGACATGACTTTTAGAGAATATGCAAATCACGGTGAGGATACGAGACGTGTACGAGGATAAAATGTGTAAAATGTAAGATAACTGGACCATGACCATGAAACTTTAGATTATTAAAGGTCATATTGTTACTATAGAGCTACCTGTTGATAAAATATCATCACAGGAGCAAAAAGAAAATGTAGGCGATGTTTGATGACGTGATGTCATGAGGAGACTCTTCTTTGGGTTCTTTACATCATGTAAATATCCACTCGTGTTCTCAGGTGCACCTCGCTCTTGAATTGATAGCTGAAGGCTTCCATGAAGCAACAAGAGAATTATTACATAATCAGGTCGGTGAGGCTTCATGTCTGTCTCATTTTATTAATTCAACAGAATAATATGGACGAAGCTTCTTTATTTGTGCTCCTTTGTTAGATGTCATTTCTTAAATAAGGACATTAAATTATTCCCTCCATTAATGTAGCCAATAGAAGAGTCCGCTCAGATCATAAAGGAGGAATGCACAGAGAGCTGTTAGTAAAAGAAATATATATTTTTTTGAGTTTTCCAAAACATCATAGTATTTCAAGGGTTTGCAGTAAATCTCAAAGACCCTAACGCTTATGAAAAATAAGAAAAATAAGAAATAAATGAATCAATAAAAAGAAGTTCATTTTCCATCATTTGATTTCTCGTGTTAGGAGTAACTACTTATCAGTCAGAGAAGAGAAAATATTTTTTAAATACGATGATATGATGATAGTAGATATTAGTCATAGTTATGAATTGATTGTCAATACTGCCTGTGATAAAACACTAGAACATAACGTGAGAGGAAAAGGGTGAAGGGAGAAGGAGACAGATGCGTCCTCCCCTTCAGTTTACCGCTGTAATCACCTTGAGCATGAATATTTATGTCCAGAAGGAGTGAGGCGGGTAATTAGCAGAACTAAACACGGCGGAGTCGCAGCGCGCCTCTCTGTTTATGTTTGTTTAAAAAAAGAAGAAAGCACAACCTGGAAAATGAACTTCCTCTAAAAATATTTTAATTAATATTCGTGATAAGTGGAGCCTGGCTCGGCCTTGGCTCCAACACCAATACTTGAATGTTGCAAGACAAAGTGACAATACGTTAACAGTTTTTATCATAAATTATTGAAGTTATGAAAAACATACTGACAGTGTCATCCGTCTCACATCAATGAATCACTTTTGTTTTTAATTGATCTCAGTGTGCAGTTACACACAGATTTTTTTGTCATGGCTGCTGCGCTTTTATCTTGGCAGGTTTCAGCAGCTTGTGCTCACTACATAACCGACCGTGAACTCAGCTGATTTTCACACACACGCAGTGAAAAGGGACAAAAGCAGACATGGATGTCTAAATGGCTCCATGACTGAATCTATTGTGTGTGTGTGTGTGTGTGTGTGTGTGTGTTACCTGCAGTGGTGTTGGCTGCTGGTCCACCGGAGCGATAAGGACCACCAGCTCGTGGTCGATGCTCAGGTAGCCGAAGACGTCGCACTGCGGCACTGACACATGAAGCCTGAGGATCTGCAGGACGTCATGGACCGTCACCGGCTGATTCTTGTTTAGCTGCACACAGAGGTCAAAGGTCAAACAGAGGCGGGGTTAAATGTTGTTTACAAATGTCAGTAAAGAAATAAAGGGTGCATTTCTACGAGGGATAAAACCAATTAAGTTACTTTCTGAATGGAGAACAGAGATTCACCTCTACAGGCTGGATTCATTGTTGTTCTCAATGATTTTTATAGAAATCAATGTTTTTATGAAGAGGAGTTATTATATTTTATTGAAATGTTTGTGCAGTATGATGGTGACATTTTGAGGATTAGGTTTGAATATTTTGAGGAGAAGTAACAGGAAAAAGTCCTCATTTTATGAGAAATATGCTGTAAGATTATGACTTTTCACAACAACCTTTTTCTTTAAATATTTAGAGAAACGATTAAAGATCTCTAAAAGGAATGTTGCAAGTTTAAGGAAGAAAGTAATATCATGACTTTTTAATATTCTTACAAAATTACAACTTTATTCTGAAATATTGCACATTTTCTTAGAATATTATGACTTCATTTTCTTCCCAACAGTGGTCCTAACACTAGCTCTCCATGCAGATCTTCTTTAATTAAAAAGTTCTCTAACTCAGACTAAACAAACTAAAAACATTCTTTTCATAATCACTTGTGAAAAGAAGAAAATTATAAACAGCAGTCCAGAATAAAAATGAATGTAAAAGCGCGTTTGTGAAAATCCATAAATGAAGCATTTATCGCCCCCAGACTGCTCAGACTTTGGACAATTACTTTGATATTTGGAGGAATTCCAATGAGCAGCAAGCATGACCAAAATCTCTACGGTGATTGGATGCTAACTAGCCTGGCTCCGGTCCTCTGAATCTGTGCCCACATCTCTGAGCTGTTCAGTGCTAATAAGGCGAGATGATAAGTGGAATGTAAATTTAAATAAAGAAGCGGGGGGTGTCAATGAAACATAGAGGACTGGATAAACAGATGCAGTACAGATAAGAGAATGAAGCAACATATAATAATCAATACATGGAAAGTAGAAATGCTGTGATAGCAGTACAGACTGTTCGCTCTCCTCTCGTTGCTGTGGTGTTGTCTTGACTTTGATTTAAATACGGTGCCTGTAGACCTGCTAGAATCAAACTGTTTTTGTGTTTTGTTTGGAGATCATGAGTTTGTGCCTGTAGTCTTATTTTGTAGCCATTTAAAAAGTGCTGCTGGGCGGGGGGGTAGACTCAATTTATTCTTTCTTCCTGAGCAGAATTGTATTCTTGCAGTGTGCAGACATAATGTTCAGACAGCAGACAATACTGAATGATAGATATAAACATAAATATAGTCCATACATATGTATAAAGAATGGAAAGAAATGAAATGAATGTTAAAACATGACGTACAAGACTACAACACAATCATGTATAAAGCAAAGCTACAGCAGTATCAGATGTATTATTTACAGCAGGCGGGCTGCAGGTTGGAGAAGAGTAACAGGATCCTGAGGAAAAGAAACGCAATAATACCCACAATGCACGAGCTGTTTGTGAAACAAGTCCTCCACTGATTCAGCCTTACACTCCTCTAACGATGTTGGATTCATGATGGACAGTTCAAAACAAAAGTTCAAAGTACCAGAGATACTGTTTTTTTATTCCACACATTATTCTTCCTCCAAAACCTGACACTTGCACTACCCATAATGCAACCTGACCACAGACAGTTCAGCCAGAGATTCTGGTGTTATGCTAGTAGCTGCTAATGTAGCCCAGAGCCTCTAGCAGGATTCATTACTACCAAACCAGAAAGTAGATAGACGTCTTTTTTCCCCCAGTCTGAACAAAGTTACAATGTTACAATGATATGCAGTAAAATGACTGTGTCCAAGGAGTGTGGCAGTGAGATCAATATAATAACAAAGAGGACCTTACTGTTTGACAGAAAGGTTTCATCCCTGTGTTGTCAGACAAACAAACTCTTTTACTGGATGCATCTGTGCACCTATCTAGTTTACCGCCACTGCAGCCCCTTTCGTGAACACTTTCACGTCTAACCAGCTTTAGTAATTGTCGGAATGACTCACAAAGATGTCAACAACATGCAGAAACACTGCCTGGACCCGAGCTCATCTGAGAGACTGACTCAAAGTGGTCTGACGAGTCCACTTTTTAAATTCTTTTGGAAATCATGGACGTCGTGTCCTCCAAGAATGTAAGATAAATGAATGAAGTGGTGTTATAAAAGCAGCCCGTTGCTAAATGAACAGAGCAGAGGAGCTCCCAGCAGGCAGCGCTGCATTAAAAACCCACATGATTGTTGAAGGATATTACTACATGGGCTCAGGAAGACTTCAGAAAACAGCTGTCAGTAAACACAGTTCATCTCTGCATCTACAGATGAAGTTCAGGCTCTGCTATGCAAAGACAAAGACAGATATTAAACTGCATCCAGCAACAACGTCGACGTCTCTGGACCGAGCTCATCTTCAAATTGTTTTTTGAAATCACGGACATCGTGTCCTCCGGGCTAATATGTTATTCACAGCGTTCAACTTGTTTGTAATTGGGGTTGTATCACCTTTAATAAAATGAATAAATGAAAGATAAATGATTGAAGTGGTGTTATAGAAGCAGCCTGTTGCTGAATAAACAGAGCAGAGGGGCTCCCAGCAGGCTAAGCTGCAGCTGTAGTGCAGTTACACAGTTAAACGCTGATTTTTCATGTATCTTAGCAGCTGCAGATCAAATCAGCTCTGCTTGTGTTTGGTATTAACAGGCTTAATGCTGAGTCTTACTATGATGTGCTTGTGCTGGGGATTGCAGCCAAGTTGACTAACAGCCAAAGGGGCTTTGTTGTATAATTAAGCTGATCAGAATGAGATGCCAGTGGGACTTATTAGCTGCTAACATGTCAGCATTTAGGCATCAGCGGGCTTCAGGCTTTACTGCTGTTCAACAGGCTGGGCACACATCCAGAGAGGCTCAGGGGAGGCACGAGGGAGGACGCTTTGACCAAAGGTGGAAATAAATAACCTCCTCTGATTAGTTTGTTATGAATGTTGAGTCAGTTTTCTTTTGGGAGATACCTGTGGAAGAACAGCACATCTGTAGGAACAAATGTAGCAAATATTATCAATAGTAAGGGGGCTTGAATGGTGAGAGATAGATCAAACTGAAGACATAATTCAGTGTTTAAGATGTAACCACAAAAAACTAAACTACAAATTCAAGTGAACTGAAAATCCACTGTTTTATGTTTGTGTATGTGGACACAGGCTTTGGTCTGTTGGATCAGAGGGCTCCATCTGAGCATGTGTATTTCAACATGTGTGTGTTCATCATGCATGTGGACACGACGGTGTAGTGTTGGATTAATAAAATATTCAAATGTTTCTCAGTACTCATTAGCAGCCTATAGACCTATGCCAGAGCTATGCTTACTGTTGCAGCTGCTCTTTGAACTATTCTTTATTCAGTCTGTGGTTCTCAACGTAAGGGTCAGGCCCCTCCAAAGGGTCACCAGACCCTTTTTCAGAGAGGAAAGAAGAAAAACAGATCCAGCACACAATGACATGTTTATCACTTGGATGTCTCATTCTCAGTTAATGATAAAATGAATTTATGTATTTGAAGCGTGACATCATCATGACTGTAAAGTTGAACACAGCACTCATCACCTGTAGAATTCCTTAATATGTCAGTTATCACAGAGCACTTGGCTGAGGCTCATCATGGTGTTCTTCAACACGATGTGTGCAATCCTGACCGACTCGACCAGGACACCACAGTGAATTTAACACACCTGACGACCTGCTCTGTAAGTGAACAGAGTGAGTCTGTGTGTTTTTATGAGGAAACAGAGAGGAAATAAAAACACGATGCTCTCCTGAAATTCTATTTCACAGTATTTTTCTCTGTTTCATTATAATTTCAGTACAGCACTGTGTTCTTTAGAGTTGGATGTTTGTGCAGTCCTCATGCAACTGCAGTATGAACTCTTTAGATTTATAGCTCGCCCAAGTGGCCAGCACCTGTAATTACATCTAAATACCACCAGCAGTATCCAGAAAGATTTACACCTCAGCTGAACTAAAATCTGCTTTTATGTGGCTCAAATCAACCATCCTCATGGTACAGCTTTTAAAAAAAACTCTTCATACCTTAGAGAAAGTGTTCATCTGCTCTTTGTTCCAGAGGATCTGCAGCATGCTGGCACATATCGGACAACAGGCTCCTGCAGAGACATCAGAGAACGCGGATTATTTTAACCCAACCTCCAGAGACACTGTGTACACGTCATGAGGAGTCATGGTCATGGTCAGTGGTGCACTCACCTGGTGGGGTGACGGGCCGGCAGCCTGGAGTGGACAGAGGCGGACAGGGGATCACGCTGCACGCAGACTCTGGGGCCACATCGGACACGGGACCCACGGCGTGGCAGGGGCCCTCGTAGTCCACAGCCACGCGGTCAGAGAAGGCGTCACACACGGTGTTGTAGGTCTCACCGTTATGGCCACAAACTTGCTGAGGCTTCCTGCAGGCGTCCTGGGAACAGAGCAAGAGCAGATGTATTACTGCACATAATATATAGATAATATATAGACATTTGTATACATTATATATATGCTTTTAATTACTTTTAATTAATTATTATTTTAATTAGATGCTAACATGACAAGAGTAAGTTGTAGTTGTAAAGGTAGCTGAACTTTTGGTCTGACCAAACAGAGCAAAAGTTCAGCTGACCGTTCTTTTTCCTCAGCACAGCACAAATAAACCCACTGATCTGATGGTTCGATTCAGACCTTTTCCTTTTAGTTAATATCTCCTCGCTGCCTTGCACTGTGCTGACCCTGAAGGTAACGGCTAACTAAAAAGGATTATTAACCCTTAATGGAGGAATACACTCTGAGTGCTTTTTAGTTTGAACAGCGCTGAAACCTGGATGTGCTTTTGCTCCAAAAAAAAAAAACAAAAAACAACTAAGAGCCTCCAGCTCTCCTGTGGAACTTACCTGGCAGTGGCCCATGTAGGCCAGGGTTTTCCCGGCCTGCTGCAGCTGGCACAGATTGGGGTGGACCAGGCCATCAGTGTCACAGGCGGGCTCCACACTGTTCTTATCACAGGCTGCCGGCCGGCCAACACACTCGTACTGCGGGCAGTCCGAAGAGTCACTCAGACACACGCGATACTTTGGGATGCACCTGAAACACACATACATATACACATACACACACACACACACACATCATATTCCTTTATAGATTTATCCACACACTCGCTCTCCTTATGTGAGGAGGAACAGAGAGGTTTCAGACTGCTAAGAAGTGTGTAAGTTCACACACAGAGTACACATTCACACAATGAAGGAGGTACACAACATACCCATAGAGTGTATTTTGATGAAAAGTTGAAACAAAAGAACAAAGCAACACGAGCAAACCTCTTGCATCCACACACACACACACAGCGAACCCCTGCTCCATCACCATAGCAACCGCAAAGTCACTGCGTTCAGTCTTTGAACTGAGAGCCAGGAGAAGAGTTTATGAAAGTTTATGCTGATAACAGACGTCATCAAACTTGCTCACACCAAGCTTTTTAGGCTAACATTCAACATTATGTCAACACTACAGAGCTGCTATTGCTTCTACTTTGCTGTTATTGTGAACAGTATAGAGCTACAATGAAACACACAGTACAGGTGACCACCAGTTGACCACTGCTGTCTCTATGGAGCAATGTTTGTGTGTGAGCCCACACGCACAAGGAAACACACTCAACACCTGATGGCTGAAGTCAACATGAAATCTAGGAATGCACCAACAGAGGTGAGGGAGACAAAATGATTTAGTTCCAACAGAGGTAACACAGTGCAGCAGGAGTGAGTGAATCCATGAGCAGATGATAACGAGGATGAGGAGAAGTTTTAATTATGGCTATTTGTGGAGCGCTGGCTGCTACTTCTGTACGGGTGTTTGAGTGGAGCCGTGAGTGGTGGATAATCATGTGACTTCACCAAAACAGATTTCATTCATAATTTCAGGACGTTGAGGGCTATTTCTGAATACATCAGTCAGCAGCTGTCCACAAGTCTCACACAACCAGACAGTCCAGCCCTGTCAGTGATGTGGAAGTCGCATGAATTCCAATATGACTGTTCAGACTGAGGTCGCATCGGAAAAAAACATAAAATCAGACCTAATTTGAGAAGATGAGATTCCATGTAGTTTGTACTGTTCACACTGTTACGGCTGTTTGATTGTGGATGCAGATCTATGTGCGTGGTTGTCTTGCTCTGAATGGAATGAGCATATTTAAGTTAGAACTGCCTGGCAGTCATGGCGGCTTGTGTTTTCTAACGTTGAGCTCACCTTCGTTGTTGCACTTGAGAATTTATTGTGAATGTTAACCCATATTTTTGTTGAGGTATTTGTTTGCCACCTGGGGACCGAGCTAAGTTTAGTATAGTTTAGACTTTCACACACCTACAGATCTCTGTTAGCAGCACTAGTTTAAGAGGGGCTGTTTCTGTGCTTTTGGTTATTAGATAATAGTTTAGATTGTGAGGTTTTTCTTTCCCGTTTGGATTTCGTTTTAGAGAGTTCTCTTTTGGTTTTATTATTTGTTGGTTCGAACAGCGTCCACTCGCCCTTTGTTCACCTCCTTTTGTTGCATTGATAATTAATCCAAATTCCAAGAAAATAAATAACTTTGTTTTTACCAAATACAACTGGTTTCTGTCACTTCCCTTCCCCACACAAGCTGCGATGAAACAACACTGTTAGGAAGACATATGATATGTGAGATACATATGAGCAGAAAACTGGATTTGGGTCACTCGTACAGTCTGAAGGCAGTCTGTATGAATGTTTCTCAAAGACAGAGAAAGAGAAGCTGAGCAGCAGTCAGAGAATGACACCTCCACCTTTCTACTGATGGAATTAGTGCTGATTCACATTGTACTGAATTTATCAAGACAATGAGGAAACATGAAGGAAGTGCTGAGTCTGCATTAACAGCAATCAACACACTGTAACATGACCAGATCAGAAAAGGTCTTATTATGTTTGCATTTTTAAAAAGTTCATTATTTTTTACATCTCGAATTTGTTTCCTTTATTGTTCACGTTAGTCTTAGCACCGCCTTGAGAGCCTGCTGTCCTCTGCACAACACTCGTGTATGTGATGAACTGTTGAATGCTTAAATCCCTCAAGACAAGGACAGTAAAGAATACAGGCCTGTCTCTAATAGAAGCTTCTTTTTAAGAAGGGCTTCTGTGTCGCTGAGTCATACCAAGCTATTTGTCAACAAAGATGGCAGCAGCTGTAGCTTCTGGGTGGATGTTGTTGGTGATGATGAGGTGTGAATGAAATGGAATAACAGACCCCATACTGATAGAGGCCTCATACCCCGACTTACTCCAACCACCTGAAACAACAGCTGGCTGTCAGTCAGATGAAAGAGGTGAGGAGTTTTTGGTGTCCGCTGTGACTCTGACTCTACAGCTGAACCTACCTCTGGTTCCTCTGGTTCCTCTGGCAGGGTTTATTATCACAGGGGTTACTGAGCCGACACAAGCCAAAGGCAAACTCGTGGTCCTTGAATCCCATACAGCGAGCCACACAGGCACTTGGATAGGTCCGCCCGTTAGAGGCACACACCGGGACGAAGCGGTCCGGACAACTACAGGGAAGACCTGGAGGAGGACATGGGGGGAGGCAGGGAGGGAGATGACAACAAGAATGAGGGAGGAAAGTATTGATGGCATCAACTGTGATGGAATGAATACACAGGACAGGATGATACTGGAAGCACTGATGTGCAGTTGCCAGTGAAGCCACAATATACAACCAAATAGCTTTAAAAGAAATGCACTGCTTATTTCGGCTTAAGTTTCTGTTGGTTATGCTAACACTGTAACCAAAGGAAGATCCCAGAATGCAGCGGGTTTGGCTGGTTTTGTTTGTTTTTCTTGCCCCTTGGACCTACTTCTAGCAATGTGGATATGTGCCAGCTCTCAGCAATATTATCATAACTGATACCTATGACCAGAATTGTAATAAACCATTACTCAAGTAAAGAAAGATTTCTGTTCAATCAATCCAAGACTCTTTCTGACTCTTGGATTTGTTTAGTTATTTTAATTGACCTGCTGTTCAACAGCTGTTCTACAAGAAAGGGAGCATCAACCAATCAGAGCTGTGTAGTCATCTTTCTACATACCGAGCTAGATCCATGGAAGAAAACGTGACAAAAGTCATTTCACAGGAATACCAACAACAAATGTCTTTGATCAATTCAGTATTCAACCAAAAACTATGACCAAAAATATGTTTTTCACAACAAGACTAAAACTTTAGGAAACAAATCTAAACTGATCTACTGTCCATCACTGACGTAACTACATAAAAATCAGGTACCAAAATAAACACGCTTCCATGATATCTGAAAGTGACGCTGGCACTTCAGTCACTACTGATCAGACCTGAATAGAAATCAGCTAACATGAACATGTTAGGGTGAATGCAAAAGGGCAATTCAGTGTGATTATCAAGCTACATGTAGAAAATGAGTTAGTATCACCATTTCAGCAATGTTCACTTCAGCTGTGTCTCGTCTATCACTGTTTCTGAATGCTCCACATTCAGCTTCCTCACTCTGTAACCATTAGCTTTAAATATGTATGATGGAGCTGGGATGTGGACAGACACAGACAGTAATGTAGATGTTAAATGGGAAAAAATCTGGGTATGACTATGATTGGATGACTCCTCATTCCACCTTATTCAGGGACTCTGAAATGACTAAACCCTTTTCAAACCTTTACATAAAGACAGGTGACAGACACACACACACACACACACACACACACACACACACACACACACACACACTCATACAGACGCACCAGTAAAGTGTCGGCGCTCCTCGTCGCTGATACATTCTCTTGTGGAGCAGATGGTGTCACCAGCAAAGCAGGAACAGGTGTGACATTCGATCTTGAAAGACGTCCCATGGTCTGGTGGTAACAAACAACACACACAGCAAGACAGCAGAGGAACATATGATGAACGTGAATAGATTTCTGTGTGTTTAGGATGGATAATTTACATGGAAATGGTGAAAACACTGAAGGCATCTGCATATGAATGCAGAATCTGAGGGCAAGGGACCAAGATTTTGGCATTGGAACTGTTCTGGGTCTGAGTAGTATTGACCAATCACGTTTCAGAGTGCTTAGTTACATGCAGAAAAAAAGTCCATGTAGAGAAAGTGGCTGAAATAAATATCTGTTTATAGAGATTGCAGAGAAGTCTTGGCCTGGATGTTTGTCATCCGTTTGCAGATACACATTGGAAGCACTGAAACAGTGGCTGTTGTTCCCAGAGCTTAGCTCGTTGGTAGGTGATAACTATTGGGTTGGCCACCTAAAGGTTGACTGAGTCAGCAGTCTAGAAAACCGAGTTGACTCCTATTTTGTCGAATCACTGCTCTCTGATTCAGTTGCATCATTGTACACACAGCAATGCAGGAGCAATGACATGCAGGCCATAAACTTTACAAACTGAGTCTTGTTTCGTGATGACTTCACCACAAAACTGTGATGGAAGTAGAGGAGCGTGATCGGGCAGGCCGAGGGAGGACAGCGCAATTCATGCCTGGTGCTCTCAGCTGCAGACTGTCAATGAAGTCAGCTCAGCTGCCTTTGAACCGGATGCTGACAGCCTCTCCTCCTGACAGCAGAGCATCTCTGCTCAGAGCACCAGCCCAGCAGGAGCTCAGCAGGAGAGAGAGCTGCTCTGTGGTGCGTTAGGACTCAACTATGAGGATGTAGGATGCACTTTATATTCCTCTGTGTGTAACTCTGTAGTTTTCATATCACAGATAACTGTGACTGTGGGTCTTACAGGTAAAACAGACTAATAAAAGAGTTCAGTGTGGAGAGCTACTCTGCAAGTGAGCTCAACTGACACTAACTGGGCAGAGGAGTGAAAAATACATTTCACTAACACTTTCTATGGAGCCCATATCCACAATTATGTACAATTATGTAGTGTCAATACATAATTATAGTTACAAGCACTCATATCAGTGCTTATAATTTTAATTAAATGTTGCTAGAAGCAAAGTGTGATGGATCATATGGATTTTTAGACTGCATTATAATGCATTATTCTCATATTTGTAGGTATCATGAAGAAAAGACATAAAATTAATAACGTGTTGAATCATGAGTGTTCATAAAAACAGTAAATATTTACAGATAAATCTACAAAAACATGAACCAATGATAAACCTCTGCCAGTATATGATGACACATCTAGTGCAACGCTAGTTTGACTTATAACTTGTTGTCAAGAATGATTATTAATTTATTCATTGCTACATGAGAGGAGTGATTTATTACTACCATTACTGCCCTGCTGGCTCTACTTCTTTTCTATTACATTAAAAATTCATCAATTTAAAATTCTGGACAAGCTTTGGGAATATCTGCACCCAGAGGAAGCCAAGCCTCCCACCATTCCTCATGTTCCACCAGAGAAAGTCAGCTTAAAAACTCAAAGTTCTCCTTCACATTGTTTCATAGCGTTCACTTGGATTAAGTGAAACATGAGAGCAAATGATTAAAAGAACTTGAACTTTTGTATTTCACTGAAAGTTAGCATTTTTTCTGCATTATATACATGCCAATACTGGTATGTTTGATAATATCAGCTCATCTATATATTGGAATACAAACAGCAGAGGGTGTTTCTCTCCAGCATTAGTTTACATCCCCTACCTCTTATACAGTAAACAACTTTCCTATCAAATCTGCATCAGATGTAGCTTGACTAATTCAGGCTAACGTGGCGTTAAGCAGCTAAAATGATCCTGTTCATTCTTGGATCCGGTAAATATGTCACACACGCCATCAGTGTGTGAGGACGAGATAGATGTGATGTAGTGTAAAAACACTTTGAGTGGTGGACAAGAAAGGCGCTATTTAAGTACAGTCCATTTACCATTTACTTAATAATAGTTTGCTTGGTTGTCATGGAGATGGTTCAGTTGTTATGATCTCATAGTTTGATGTAGATCTCAATAGGGCTGCATCATAATGGATTAATCAGTCAATCGTTTTCTCGATTTTCATTGTAATAAAATGGTGAAACATGTTGATCACTTGTTTAGAAAAGCCTTTAAATGTCTTCTTTCATCCACAACACAAATATATATTCCATCTCCTGTCATAGAGGACCAAAGAAACCAGAAAATATTCACGTTAGAAGCTGAAATCAGAGAATCGAATCAAGAATGTTTTCTTGACTTGGTGACTCAAAACAATTAAAATGGTCATTAATCAGACAGCTGACAACTAATCGATTAATGTGCTAATCGCTGCAGCTCTAGATCTTTAATAAGCTGATCTAATAATATAATAGCAACAATCTATTCAAGACATTGTGATTGATGGCCATGCCTAACCCATAAATCACCGTGGCACCCACAAGAACACAACTTTTATCACACAGTTATCAAGATCCACACTTCAATTCAACACATGCCTCCTCCACTAAACAGCACTTCCTTCAGCAAGGACCATTTCTCACCGTTTGCCACCACCTACCGTGGAAAACGATGTGGTAATAACAAGCTGCAGAAAGCTTCACAGCACTCCACGCAACGTGTTTACCTCGCTGTCAACAGTCAACAATATGGCTGCAGACTTGAATTCAAAGGATTGAATTAAGAGAAGAGGATAATGACAAAGCACTTATCGTCCTTGGCTACCTTTTGAGTGTAAACTGTCTCCATTCCTGCTAAGAACAAGTCGAACATTTCATTGATTTCACTGAAATCTGAGCGGCCTGGTTGGAGTATAAACATACATTATGAATTGAAGAGAGGCTCTTAAGGCTTTCTGAAAAGGCAAGTCGTGTTCTGTGATGTGTCAATCCCCGCTGTTAGGCAGCGGCACATTAAATTGCCACACTTTGGAGTGGAGTTTGGCTCCATACAAAAACAGAACAGCGTGTGTCCAATTCAAACCAAACATCTGTGTTGAATAAGAGCAGCTCACTCCCCCGGGATGGAGTGGGGGGTGGGGAGGTGTACACAGAGTGAAAGTGTATTTGTCTTTGTAAACAGAGAGAAAGATTATTCATGAGACTGAATGGCTGAGTGGATTATAAAACATTAAAGCAACTATGGGAAGGGCTTATTTCACTTTGGCGCCCCCTAGTGGCAGATTCACAAATGACACTGTGGAAACTGTTTGTATGACCAGACCTCTAGTGTGACACTGCGAACATAAAGACAGAGGTTTACTTGTATGACTGTATATTTCTCAGCACCTACTAACACTACTGGATTTATTGTACAGTTAATGATGACCAACTTACCTTCACTAATCATGTCACCTCAGTTGCCCGGTCGTGCTGCCTTGCACTTTACAACATCAGAAAAATCAGGCCGTACCTAACTCAACATGCTTCCCAACTCTTGACACAAGCTGTGGTCATCTCAAGACTAGATTACTGTAACACCCTCCTGACCAGGCCTCCCAGCCTGCACAGTGAAACCCCTTCAGATGATCCAGAACGCGCCTGGTTCACAACCAACCCAAAAGGTCACATGTCACCCTGCTGCTCATCGAGCTCCACTGGCTACCTGTAGCAACCCGTATTAAATTCAGATCGCTAATGCTGACTACAAAGTTATCTCCGGGCCTGCACCTACCTACTTGAATGCCCTTTTACAGACATATGTTACCTCACGACCGTTGCGCTCCTCCAATGAATGGCGCTTGGCTCTGCCACCTGTTCGCTCAAGGCAATCCAGACTCTTCTTGTCTGCTGTTGGTGGGACGTGCTACCAGTTCCTTCCAGATCAGGGGCATCCCTCTCTACCTTTAAAAACCTCCTGAAGACCTCCAGCTCTTCAGGGAGGACCTCCTCTACAACACTACCAACAACTGGACATGCTAAATCTAAGCCTTTAAGAATTGTCACAGCACTTACTGTTGCACTGACACTTTCTTATCTCACTGTACCTTGATTGTTTCCCTTCGCTGTAAGTCGCTTTGGATAAAAGCGTCAGCTAAATGACTAAATGTAAATGGCCATCTGAATCATGGATGTATGAACAACAGACAAATTCATGTCTGAACAGACTGTGTCCTTAATCTACGAGGCCTGCTTGATCCAACCAATCCCACCCATGGTTGGATGATACCCTCCGATCACAGCACACCAAACTCAGAGCTGCTGAAAGAAAATGGTTCAAATCCAAACTAGCCGATGACCTCAAAAGCTACCAGACACTCTTATCCTCCTTCTCAACCAGCGTCACTGCTGCAAAGACTGCTTTTTACAACGACAAAGTCAACAGTGTCACTGACACCCGGAAACTTTTCTCCTCCTTCAGATCACTACAACTCCTCCTCCTCCTACCAGCCTTACCGCCCATACATTTGCATCATTCTTTACAGGCAAGGTGGGAGCAATCAGCAGCCAATTCTCTGACCAGCTCACTCTTCATCCGACTCCTAACACTGTAACATGTAGCAGTCCTACTACATGTCTCTCTGTATCTCAGCTGGGCGGTACTGAATCAGCTACTGCACTTTCGCAACCTAGCACAGTTGCTAGCACTTCATTTTCTGGCTTTGCACCCCTCTCTGAGAGCGAGGTATCCAAACTGTTGACATGTAGCCGTCCTACTACATGCTCGTTGGACCCTATACCAACAAACCTACTTCAATCAATTAGCCCAACCATCACTCCAGCTATCACACATGTGATAAATGAGTCACTGACCTCCGGCACTTTTCCCACCGCGGTAACACTCGGGTAACACCTCTACTCAAGAAACCCTCTCTCAACCCTGCTCAGGTCGAGAACTATCGCCCTGTCTCGCTTCTTCCATTCTTATCCAAAACTATTGAACGGGCGGTCGCTAAACAACTCTCAGAATTCCTCCTACAGAACAATCTTCTTGATCCAAATCAATCTGGTTTCAAGAGCGGTCACTCGACTGAAACTGCTCTGCTATCTGTGACAGAAGCCTTAAAAGAAGCAAGAGCAGCAGCAAAGTCCTCTGTCCTCATTCTACTTGACTTATCAGCTGCCTTTGACACAGTTAACCATTGCATCCTCCTCTCTATTCTCTCAAACATGGGCATCTCTGGCTTGGCTCTTTCCTGGTTTGAATCCTATCTGACAGGGCGCTCATTCAGTGTATCCTGGCTTGGACAGTCGTCCACTTCGCATCACCTCACCACAGGGGTCCCCCAGGGCTCAGTGCTGGGGCCCCTGCTATTCGCTATCTACACCACCTCCCTGGGTCCGATTATCCACTCACATGGCTTTTCCTACCACTGCTATGCAGATGACACTCAGCTCTATCTGTCATTTCCTCCTGATGACCCCTCAATCTCTGCACGGGTCTCTGATTGCCTCTCAGACATTGCCACATGGATGAAGGCATATCACCTCCAGCTGAACCTCTCTAAAACTGAACTACTGGTCCTTCCAGCCAAACCTACGATACACCATGACATCAACATCAAAATTGATTCCCTATGTCTCACCCCCACCAGGGTGGTGAGAAACTTAGGGGTTATGATTGATGACCAACTAACCTTTTCCAATCATGTCGCCTCAGTTGCCCGGTCATGCCGCTTTGCACTTTACAACATCAGAAGAATCAGGCCTTACTTAACTCAACATGCTACTCAACTCCTGACACAAGCTGTCGTTATCTCAAGACTAGGCTACTGCAATGCCCTCCTGACGGGCCTCCCAGCCTGCACAGTGAAACCCCTTCAGATGATCCAGAACACGGCGGCGCGCCTGGTCTACAATCAGCCCAAAAGGTCACATGTCACCCCGCTGCTCATCGAACTCCACTGGCTACCTGTTGTAGCCAGCATTAAATTCAAATTTCTAATGCTTGCCTACAAAGTTATCTCCGGTACTGCCCCTACCTACTTGAATGCCCTCATACATGCATATGCTACCTCACGACCGTTGCGCTCCTCCAATGAACGACGCCTGGCTCTGCCACCCGTTCGTTCAAGGCAATCCAAACTCTTTTTGTGCGTTCCACCAGCGGGGAACAACAGTCAGTTCCTACCAGAGCAGGGGTGTCCCTCTCTACCTTTAAAAAACTCCTGAAGACCTCCAGCTCTTCAGAGAGTACTTTCTCTCCTAGCACTACACGACAAATCTACTCCTTAAAGAATCGTCACTAGCACTTATTGCTGCACTAACGCTTCTTATCGCACTATACCTTGATTGTTCCCTTTTCTGTAAGTCGCTTTGGATAAAAGCGTCTGCTAAATGACTAAATGTAAATGTAATGAGGAGAACTGAACACCACGTTCATTTGACTTTTACTGGACACTTTGAGTCTAATAGATATCTGTATCTGATAAGTTTTTCCTCACCACCGTCGCCAAGTGCTTGCTCAT